>MDKJ01073509.1:0-55213 GCA_005239525.1 Nicotiana knightiana | reverse complement strand
GAGATTTCATTCTTCAAAGCTCAAACACTTGGGGGACTATACAGTATGGAAGGCTAAGACAAATCAAACAAGACTATCAGAAAGTCAAAAACTCGAGCCTGAAGACCCATCTACCCAATGAGACAAGTGACATGAGCAGAATCGAAAGAAATCAAAAGAGCCATCCAAATACGAAGCCTAATGCAAAAATCAAAAACCTTCGAACATATTCAGGTTGAAAGGCAAAATATTAGTCACGAGAAAGAAATGTACATCTTTATACTTATTCAAAGTTGTTGTAACAAAAATAGTTAGGGGTAAAAGATCATCATCAATGTACTCATTCAAAAAACTATTCTCAAATAAAACAGTTATGGATGAAAGATCTAAAACCTTGTATTTGTTCAAGAAACTGTTATCAAATAAAAACAGTTACGAATAAGAAAACATTCCCCTCGTACTTATTAGAAAACTGCTTCCAAAACAGTTGCGGGTAAAAACCCCAATCTTTACAAAAACTGTTACTAGTAAAAAATAGTTGTTTCCTTGTATTAATATCGAAAAACTGTTACCTATGAAAAACAGTTACGAAATACAAGAGTATATCAAATCTATTAAACAAAAACAGTTGCAAACATGAGTTTTAGAAGATAACCAAACACATGTAAAATGTCATGGAAGTTCAAACAAAAAACTTTCTTGGAAACATTCTTAAACATGTGTAAAACTCCTACACTCTATTGCATTATCATGAAGTTGAGACGTCTTCTTCATGTCAATTATAAAGGCCCCTCTTCCATAAACTATGCCTATTACAAAAAGGCACACATTTAATATGACATTGTGCCTATTACAAAAAAGGTACGAGTAGTCTGAAGCATTCCACATGCAAAACTCGAAGGTAAAGCTAAAAGCTCGAAAAATGAAGCATGCAAAAGACTTAAAGAGTGAAATAGAAACTCAACAAAAGTCAAATTAAAATTTATATATTAAAACGGCTAAAACTAAATATTAACTTATACTTAGCCGTATAAAATTTTTATATACATTGTGGTGCCCTAAGTTGTCATTTGGGGACTTTAAGGAAATCCAAATTTACCCCCGATTGAACTGGGGGTAACCACCAATTGATACAAAGAAAAAAAAGAAAAGGGATGAACCAACTAAATCTTTTCAAGAGAGGGGTTGACTTTAGTGGCAGAAGGAGCAGGAGCAACTAGGGATGAAGAGGCATGAGCGGCTGGAATCTCACCATCAGGTGAAGAAAGGTTATGACCTTGTTGAGCCTTCTCCATAGCTTCCTTAGTTTTGGCTATTTCAGCACTAAGGTCAAAACCCTCTTGACTCATTTCCATCAATTTGTCAAGGCCAGAGTTCATGTACGCCCAGCTCACATCGACAACAACCACCTCTTCTAAATCTTCATAATCCTTTGCCCATACTTGAAGCTCTTCTCTCAATCCGTCCTTCTCCGCTTCCGCAGCTTCATAGGCAGCCCTTAATGGTACAATCGACTCTTCTAAAGTTTGAGCTTTGTCTAAAGCCTTAGGAAGATCTTCTTGAGTACGAGTGAGTGATTGCACGAGCTTGCCTTAGTATTCCTCCTTCTGCCGCAACAAGTTTTTCAAATCTCTAATCTCCTCTGAGGCACGAGACAGCTGCTCAGCAAACGAAGACTCTAGAATACTCTTGTCTTTATCAGCCTGACTGGAAGAAGCCTTCTCTACTTCCAATTCTGCTGCCATGAGCCTCATCTGCTGCTTCAAGGTACTTTTTTCCTCTTCTAAAGCATCCATGTCAATCCTTAGGCTATCATACTGTGCTTTTCAATTATCAGCATCGGCCTGCAACTCTTTCATCTCCTGGTCCGTATGTGAGATCCTCTTCATAAGCTCCATGCTTATAAGCTTAATCTACAAGAAATAAACCAGTCAGATATGGTAAATTCCATATACGAAAATGAAAGAGGATAACTTGCATCATACCTTCAAAGAAGTATGCACGACCTCATTGGCCCATGTAAGAGCACCGTGGCTGGCTAGTTTTGCTTTCTCAGAGGGACCTATCAAAGGCTTGAGCCACACTTCGGGCTCACCCGTTTTCTTGAAGAGATTCCCCTCAGTTGGAACCTCTATTACCACCTGTCGCATCTCTCTGCTGGAAGACCCTACTTCCCTAATGGAAGCATGGAAGCAGGTAGAGATGGAACCGCAACAGGCACGGAGGGTTGAGGATTTTGAGAAGCCACAGGAAAAGCAGCAGGCACAGAGGGTTGAAGAGTAGAGGAAGTTACAGGCAAAGCAATAGAAATAGCCAAAGGAACATATGAGACAGCCTCTCTCAAAGAAGCAGGAAAGACAGCAGCCAAAGGGACATCGTCAGGAGCAAGATCAATACCCTCATTAATAGGGGAATGTGAAACATCATCAAGGACAGGGGGCTCAATCATAGACACGGAAGGAAAGGTTAAGGTTGTAAGCTCATAATCTAAAACCACCCGCCTTCTCCATGGCCTGTGCACTAAAGCACCTCTTCTTCTTCTTCTACAGAACGAGACTCACTAATCTTCCTCTTCGAGGAAGATGAACCAACAATGATTTCTTGGGCCTGATCCAAAGACATCTTAGGGATAGATGAAGCAGACACCCCACGAGCAGAGAACCCTATTAAAAGGGAAAAATTTAAACGACAAAGAAAGAAGAGACTCGAGTAAGGAATGAAGCAATAACAAGAGCTTCACTTGCCGTGGGTCTTTACATGCCAACCATACCTCCCAGCGAGGTATTTCCAAGATCTCTCTTCTGAAGGAGCAACGGACAATAATTTTTCTACCCAATCACGAATACCGGAGACATTCTCAACAGTATCCATGATTGCTGAGAAAAGAAAAAATAGATACGGTGTTAATAAAACATCTCAAGTCAAAACGAGAAAAAGTAAATAAATGTAGCATACTCACGTGCGCGATTCCACTTCTCAGGGAAGGGAAGATTTTCTTCACTCACTAAACCAACAGTGGGTACAGTAACATACCAGAGGTACCAACCCCTATCCTTATCATCTCCAGGGGTTACCAATACTCTTTTGCTCCTAGCAGTCAGAGTGAAAACCCCTTCACGAAATAAGGTAGGAGAGTAGATATGAATAAGATGATTGAAAGTAAAAGGAACCGAGGCTAAAGAAGCCAAACTCCTAAGACATGCGACAACTCGCCACACAAGCGGACCAACTTGTCCTACGAAGATATTGAAAAAATGGCAAAACTCAATTATAACTGCGTCAATGGGGGGTCTAAACCCTAGAGTGAAAGGATACGTATAAACAAAAGAATATCCCGTCTTGTAAGACGTTATTCTTTGATTACTATTCGGAATATAGACAGGAAAGTCAGACCTCCAAAAGCACTCCCTACGAACAAGGGAAATCTGACCCTCAGTTATAAGGGTTGAATATCTTTCGACACTTTCAAGAGAAGAAGATTGGTCTACAAGAACTTGACTATCCCTAGCAAAAACAAGTTCAGCAGGGATAATTTCATCGACTCCAGGTTCACGAAGGCATTCGCTTCTACCTCTAGACAGAGACTGAGAAACCCTAAACCTTGGAGAAACTAGAGATCTAGTTGAAGAAGAAAGGACTATCTGAGGGGAAGAGGAGCCCCTCGAAGGAGTGGATCCTAGACTTCTAAGTCTACCACCCCTCCGACTCCTAGTTGGAGCAGAAGATGGCGTTAAACTTTCAATATCAATTACTCCTTGAGGTTTGTTTGAAGAAGACATGTTTGCAAAGGTAAGAAGAAATTTCTTTACAAAAGACAAAGTTAGAAAAGTGTTTCGTGGAAGCAAAGAAAAGAAGAAAGGTATTTATACTTGAGGAAAACCGTCAAACATAGAAAAAAAAGAAAAATAGTGATGAAAAGTCATAATTGAAGATGTCACTTCGGTACTGGCACAGCCGCAAAAAGCCTTAAAAGGTTCCGAGTAAATGCAGAACCAATACGAAAAGGACACGTGGTACGAGCATTAAATGGAAGTGACAAACGACGCCTATGGTGCAGAGAAGGATACAATGATTCGAGGAAAAGCGGCGGCAAAATATTCCCGTCATAAATGAATATCCACTTACCAAATATTAATCGTTAAATATATGGTAAGTGGGGGGGGGGGAGACTATCTGTATTGGTAAAAAAGAGTTTCACACTTAAGCCAGCTTTTGACAACTCAGCCAGTCACATGGACACAGAAAAACGCGACAGTTGGATGTGATCCTTTGAAGATGTATGGTACAAAGAGGCACAGTTCAGTAGACCCTCGAGCTTATCAGCCACGGGAAACTCAACTTGATCAAAACAGGAAAGAGGCACAGTCAGAATGAATCTAGACAAAGCTACAGGAAGATTCAAAGACCCACAATTGATTACTCAAACGTTATGTAACCATAACCCAATTAACGTTATCCTTTGTAACGCCTCATTAATGTCATAATTATTCATTAATGAGCAACCATAGCAAGAGTTATACGTTATAAAAATCTCCTATATAAGGGAGGGTAATACAGCTTGTAAAGGCATCTGATTCTCGAATATAATTGACTTCGATTTTCTGTATTTCGAAAATATTGTCTATTATTCATTTTTCCCCATTTTCTTGATTATTAATAACCCGTATTCATCTTAAAAATAAGCTTTAGTCAAAGGGTCTAATTCTTTGGTTAAACAACAGGACTTATAGATTGATTAGCCCTTCCAGGAATGAGATTTATAGAGGTGACCCTACTAACGTTGAGTACATTTTCAAAACAAACTTTGACAATTATGGCATGGTACGCCATTTTCTAAAAATCCAAAAAAAACCATTTTTAATGTTGGAACTTTATTTATTTTGTTCTGTAACATAATTCTGTATATAGGAGAAATATCCATATCGATCACAACTAATGATTCAAAATTTTGTTTTCTTCGTACTATGAACATTATCATCACCAACTTTAGTTAATACTTAATAGCATAACTAAAGTTATTACCGTCCAACTGTATTCAACAACTTATAGAATAGGGCTGCAGTTTCAGCCTGATACATGAGCATTTAGAAGTCGCTTTGCTTAGATCTGTCTACCTGTAGCTTCTCAATTATTACACTACAGGAAACAAGGTTTTAGTGAAGACGATCTGTGGCAATCTCTTTAGTCGCCCCCAAAAGTAAGTGTCTGAGTAGCCACAATAAATGATAGTTTCCAAGCCGAACTATACATCGTTGTTGTGGAATACCTTCAATGAAAATTTATATTGTGTTTACTTTTTGGGACGAGCTTAGTCGGCATAATAATAATAATAAAACAAATTAGCTTTTGTTGTGAACCTAAAGGTACGCCCCAGTGAAAATAGCGGCATACAACTTACCTTTTGTGGCGATTAAATAGGTCACCACAGAATTTAGTCACTGAAAAATGTGGTGGGTAAAGGTGAACAGTTGCTTTCCATCCGTTGCAGTTCATTGAGTTTCTTTTTCCCCTATATCAAACGCCCATTCCTATATATTGACGGAAAGATCTTCGTCAAATACTTGAATTTTCTCTGTTTCTAGGATTTTTATCCAAAGATTCTTTTGACCTTTTCTCCCTTTTAAATGTGATCGTATCTCGATCCCTGTATCGACATATACCGCTGAATTTGCAATCGTATATGGTAACAAGATGATCGTATTATAATTTTTCAGGGATGCATGTGTGATAGAGTGTATGAGTCCACCAAACTGTATAGAGACCTGGTCCTGTAACAGTTCCCGCAGTACTAACTAATGAAATAGTAAGTAAATGAGACACATGAGTTTTACGTGAAAAAATCCCTACTCAAGGGGATAAAAACCACGACCTACACTGATAGGATTTCAACTTTACTAACTTGCAATACACCTATTGTTGATACCCAATTTTTTCCTATAATATTTTTTCAAATACATATGTATACCTTTAAAACTATGCATTTGCATCAATTGACATTTTTTCATAATTCTACATTTTTAGGGATTTTTAATTAATCTATCTCAGTATTTTATTTACATAAATAATTATAAATTGCATCACAAATGACTTTATAACATTTCATTGTTTAATTTTGTTGTCTATATTCATATTAAGCTTAAATTATTGCACAAATATCCACATTTACATTTTTGGGTTACAATTGCAATAACTTTGCAATTATAGCCTATGCATGCATTATTACATTATTTTACCAGAAAATAGCTCATCGTATTTTTAAAATATTGAGTAATTATTTTAAAGCAATTCTATGCATGAAAATTATTTTTGTATAATCTATTAATTATTTTATAAAATATTCTTTATCAATTGTTTGGGTATTTAACAAATAGCCTTTTATTTTTCAGACCTGGCCTCTTTAAAGCCAACCCAAAACCCCTTAATATTAACCCAAAAGGTTATCCCAAACCCCTTAGGCCCAATCTCCATACCCCGACCCAATAGCCCCGTTCAATCGTGGTCGTTGATCATTTTTTATCAATGGTCCACGATGACCCTTATCTTAATTAACCCCTAACTCACCCAAACCCTTTTCATTCTTTCCAGACCGCCGTCATCGTCTCCCCTCATCTCTCAATTCTCTCTCAACCTAACCTTAATCGCTGTCACCGGCGAAGACCACCCTTCTATGGTGCTCTTGTGCATTCTCTAACCACACCTGGTCTCCTACACTCCATGGCTCGTCGATTTCATGGGTCCTTGAGAAGATCTCAAGGAAACCCAACTGGTTCTGGTTTGAAACTTGCCTGTCTCAGGACATTTCTCTTTTGTAAGTAAGGATTTCTCCTTGTTTTATTTACGACTCCATCGGTCTTTTGGCCGATTCTCTTTACTTCTGCTATTTTCTGAAAACCCTAGTTCGACACTTTCGATTATTCTTATATCTTTATTTGAGTATTATTAAGTGTTTTCCTAAAAAAAAATCTCTTGTTTTAATTAATTATTTTCGATTTTTATCACTCTTTCTAAACTAGGGTTCATCTCAAACTGTTCTTCGAGGATTTTTCTAATTTCTCCGTGTTTAATTAATTGTTCCTTCATCATCTTGACTACTTTTCGCATGAATATTCAAACCCTAGTCGATTCTGTGATATACTGATTTATTCAACTTTGTTTCGATACTTTGGGTATTTTTGTAATACCAGTCGCATTAGTTTACTCCGTTTTTTTACTTAAATATTTTCCCTGTTAAAACCCAGTATTCTTTGGGATTTTTCCCTAATTGATCTTTGTTAGGGTTCGAACCAACTTTTCTTGTTAAACGCGGTATTTTTGTGAAGTTTTACTCATTTATTTTCTATTTATGGAACCTGAGTGATTCTTTTGGTAAAATCAGTATTCTTTTGAAGATTCTTACCGATTATTTCCTATTATTTTGCCCTGTTAAAATCTGTGTGCACAGATCTTATTTGTTTCCTTACTTGTAACTTTAATTGGTCACACTTGCCTTAATTAGTCGTCCGTATGATTTTGGGATTTTTATTGATTCCCTATTTGGTATAATTTGGATTCCTTGCCTTAATTAGCTCCCTTGTTGTGACCGTTAATTGATTACCCCAAATTAAGGGGTCTATTCTGGACTCCCTTATGTGAATTGATCTTGCGATTATTTGACTGCCCTTAATTGACTGACTTCTGATTATCTTTACCTTATTTGTTCTACCTCCTAAGTACTATATATACACTCTTATTTTACCTCTAAAAACACGAACAATAGTTCAAAAATATACACACACACAAAAAAACTTTCTCCCATCTCTCTCTCTCTGCTACGTGTGCTCATTGCTTGTCTAGCCGGCTGAAAGCCAATACTAGACTGTGGAATTCTACCTACTTTACTTTCTGTTTTGCTTCCTTAAATGGTATGTTTCTTCTCCTAATGCCATTCCTTCTAATATGAAGTTTAAACCTATGTGCTCCTTGTTGCTCCATAGTTGTTAAATCCATGTCTCTTTCTGCACTAGATTAATTGCTTATGTACTTAATTCTATGTTCTTTCCTGTTTGTTGCTTTGATCAGTATGCTTAAGTTTCATCCTCGCTTGTTCATTATATTAATCAGCATGTCCCTTCTGCTTGAGTATTCAATATGGTCTTAAAAAAGTCTGTTTACTTTGTGTCTTCCCTGTTCTGCAACCCCAACTAGTATGGCTAGTTTGTGTGATTGAATTTTTGTGGCTCTTTCTGTATTACTCAACATGACTACCTCTGTATCCAGACCTATGTCTCACTGTGTTTAACCAACATGTTTAACGCAGTGCTTAAATCTTGTGCCTTCTTGTCTTTTGTCTTAAGTAGCATGCTTATCCTATCACTAAGTATGATTGTAAGATTTGAGTGATTCATGTTTAGACCTTAAATCAGTATGTCCTAGTTAATTCCTGCCTGCTCTGTGTCCCTATTAACTAGCATGACTGCTTTCACCCTTCTTCTTATGTGCTTTTGTTTCAAACGTCCTGTGTTCCCAACCCCTTGCTCTATTTTGTGTAACTGTTTGTTCATCTAGAACTAATTAACAAGCTGAAGTTGGATCTGGGCGATGTGATGCTTTGTGACTATGTTGTTGTTTGTTGAACCTTCCTTTCCCTCAGAATGTTTTCAACATGTTTTTGACTCCTAATATGTTTTCTAAACTATTGCTACTCCTAAAGTATTTCACTCCTAAAGATTTTACTTCTGTACTATGTGCCTAAATTATTCCAACTATGTCAAGCACTCTCACTTCTGCTCTTAGAATACTTAGGATCCTGCCCCTCCAGTGTGTGTACTGCCTAGGAATCCATGAGATTCCTCCGAACTCTGGCACACTGCGGCTGGCCCTTCCACACTGCACAAAGACTACTTCTTTTAAAAGGATCTTGGTGTGAGCACTGCCCGGGGTCCCTGAGGCTCTTGGGAACTCTGACGCACCAGGATACTCCTTCTTGGACACTATGAGATATGGTACTTTGGACTTGGTTGAAGGCCTGGTTCTCCAGGTTTACTTTGGGTCTATTCAGGCTCCCTATAACATAACTCTGTTCATTTTGTAATTCATTTGTTATATGGTCTGTAATAATAATCCTTGTAAATAGATATTGGGGAAATTAGTAAAAAGGGAAGGGATTCTTATATAATTTTTATGGGGAAATTGGGTAGAAATCATGCCCTTAGGATTATTATGACTATTGCTTGCATTAGAAATCATGTTCTTAGGTTTATTTGCTTGCATTAGAAGTCATGCTCTTAGGATTATTTGGCATATTAAAAAAACAACTTGTAGGTGAATTATGACAGTTGTTTTGAAATTCTTCTTTCTAAATTTATGCATAACCATGTCCACCTAGGAATTCTGTTACTAAGCTACTACTGCTATTGTATGACAAAAGACGTTCATTCTCCTATGTGCATTAGAAACCATGCTTTAGGGCTTCTATTGCATTCGCTTTATTACTACGCATGCATCATGTAAATCAACAACTATCCTACCTATAAGAGTGTTTAAAAGAAATCCCAATACCTAGATATCATATTATAGAGATAAATGTGTATAAAACCATTTCGGTAATATTCAGCACCTAGACAGCATGCCTATAGGACATGGCGAACTCAACTGTCTCTTTAGAATCGCTTGTTAGTACTAAGACTCTGATAACAATAAGATATCATGTTTATAGGACATCCCAGATTTACACCTAAGCAAGCATGTAGGGTAATTAAACTCTTATAAAAATGGTGAAACTGTGCTTTGTTTAATTATTTGTGAACTGCCCAGATTCAGCAAGTTCTAAAATCAGTAGGCAAACTAATTAGGTCTCCACTGCCTCGCTTTAATAGATATTGCATACAGTCTGTTTTCATGCTCATATAGATATCCTGTCTTAGGACTTTGAAATGTCTGAAATCCTGCTGTTTGAGACGTGCTATTGTCTGCATACGTGAGGAGGTAAAAGTGAGCCTTTAATTGTTCCTTACGTGAATGTCCTATTTGTTCTTGCTTGTCGCTTAGATTTTATCTTTTTAAGCACTTTAGGAGAGTCTAGAACCACCTTAATTAGAACTCCAGGGCCATAAGAAAAGGGACGGGTAATTCACGCCTAGATCACGTTTAATTAGAATCGCTTATGTAACCGCCAAGGGGAGGGTAATTGGGTAGTAAAGAATATGATGCCCTGTGCGTTAATGCTACGTGTAACCCTTCTAATTGAGGAAGGGTTACCGAGTATTGCACAGATGTGATTCTATAGGCTAATAAAACTAGGACCCATTTATTCCCATGTCTTTTCTTTATACTCCATATGTGTGCTTAAACTGCTTTATTTGCTTAATGACTAATTCACCAAAAAATGAGTTTAGCCAGGACCCACCGTTGTGGACCTCGAGGGGTGCCTAACACCTTCCCCTTGAGGTAATTTCAAGTCCTTACCCAATATATGATAATGTAGACTGGTTTCATGAGTTACTTGTATTAGGTGCCCTAAAGCACCTTAAATCCGTTAGGTGGCGACTCTTCAATTTCCATACCCCCTTTCCCAAAAGGAAAGGAGTTGTCGAATGTCGAAACCCCGATTTTGCAAGAAAAAGGGGGGCGCGACACCTATTACAAGCTACTTTGTAATAACTCTATTACAAAGACTTCAAACTCACTAACTTGTAATACACCTATTGCAAGCCACTTTCCAACATACTTATTACAAAGACTTCAACTCATGACTAACTCTAGTCACCACACAAACTCTAAGGGTTTACGATTTTTGGAGGTTGCTAGTAAAATCTTCTAGATAATCAACTTAGGAATTACAATGAAGAACAAATACAACGATACAACTCAACTAAGTATATACAAAATACTTGCTATAGGAACTGGTCCATAGTAGTGTTGATCTTTGTTCTTGATGCACTTGAGACTTGAATGCTTGACAGATGAACAGTTGGAGTGCTTGAATGAATTATCAAGTGTTCAAGTGATATTTTATTGTAATGACATTTGTTAATACCCTTTTGATGACATCACATGGATTATGTAAACACTTGGTTGATACAAAAGCCTTTCCCAATGAGAAGTGACTGTTGCACTATTTCTGCACTATAGCGTGTACAGTGCAGACAGTCACTTTCCAACTGTAGAGTTGACTTTGTACTGCTGTCAAGGAAACTCAAGAGATCAAGCCCCTTATTTGATTCTTTATCTTCTGAAGTCATAGCAACTCACATTGGCTGGAGCTGTTGATTTGAGTTCTGTACCAAGTGTGTCAGATTCCTTATATGGTTCTTTGACAGTAAGTTTGTTAGATAATCAAAACATAAAGCTAAGGTACTGTAAACCCATCAATTTACTCCTTTTTAATGATGACAAACTTAGAGATTAAGAACACATGTTTATATCAAAACAAAATAGATGAAGTAACAAGAACTACACGAGTCCCCCTGACTTTATTCTTCCCCCTTAATCAGATCCATGTTTCAATTATACTTCCCCCTTTTGGCATCATTAGAAACACACACGCAAGTAATCAGCATAAAGAAGTCTAGCCTGACTAACTAATTCCACATGTGTGCACACAACATGATAGAAAGAAGAAACAGAGAAACATAAGCACTAAACAACAAAAGAGGATAATTTTTATAAAACATAAGCCTTTGCCATTACAGCAAAGGCAAATTTGGATTGTTATCAACAGGAGCAGTACAAGTAAATTCCATCCATACCACAAAAGAAAAACAAAAACAACTGCCATAAAGTCATCAAAAATAAAAGAGATAATCCAGAGTGTTGGAAGGGTTAGCCTAGGGGACACTAGAAGGAGAGGGCTTAGCAAGAGTGTTGAGAACTAGATCAATTCGGGCATTGGCCGACATTTGCTCTGTGAGAAGTTTCTCCTTCAGTTTCTCCACTTGTTTCCTGAGATAAACATTTTATTTGGTCAGACGAGCGATCTCCTTATTTGACCTTGGTGTCCCTTGGGTCTGCTGACTCTTCAGAATGGCATTCCTTGCCTTCAACTTTCGAATCTCCTCAGTAGCACTATTTTGGGCATTGATAAGCTGAGAGATTGTTGAAGTGCTTCCTAACCCTCCACCTTTTTCAACACATTCACATTCCTCCAAAGTAGTTTGAGAGAAGTTCTGCTTCTTGGTCCCTATCTTGGGCTGTCCCAAAGGCACATCAAAGAACTTGAAAACATGCGTGAGCAAAAATCTATAAGAAAGACCATTGTTTCCATCTTTGAAAGTTTCCACCTTTTGAATGAGCTCAATCATGATGGCTAGCAATTTTACAGCGCGGAATCCATCCAGTGCTTCCATCAAATACAGATCAGGATTAGAAGTGATGGACCTTCCCTCGGCACGGGGTAGAAGAACCTTGTTTACCAACTCAAAACAATAGCTGATAAACAGGGAGCAGAGCTTTCTTGTGCACACGTTCCCCCCGCTGGACTGAGTCTTCCTTCATAATAGCATTCCTAAAATTTGAGTCACATACATTCTTGACAGAGGACAAACCATCAGCAGGGACCTTAAGTATGTCCCCAAGCAGATCAGCATCCAAAACAATATCAACTCCATTGACCAGAGCACAAATATGATCAATTTTAACAGGAAAGAGGTCTGCATAAAAATTTTGGACCTCATCCTCATAAACTTTGGGCACATCCACCTTGAACAGATGTCCCCACTGTTGAAACTCGACCATGTCCACTATTTTCCTCATACCAACCATTTCAGAGATTTCTAGGTCAAAGGTACGACCCCACAGAACCTTTTGGTACCTCAATCGTTCCTTAGCAGACATACTTTCACGTTTCACTCTCTTTGCAGAATCAGGTTCCCTCACAGTTTCCAACTTTCTTTTCCCAGACTTCACACTCGATTACCCTTTCCACTTGACTTCACTAAGACATCTTCATCAGACAATGATTGTTCACCCACTACTTGTTGCAGCTTGTCACCACGTTTCACTGACTTTTAACTTAGCGTAACAACACCTTCCTTTGAAGCATTTTCAGCAGATCGCTTCTTTTTCTGAGACCTTTTACCCAAGGAACTTGGTTATTCTGTTGCTTCCTCATCCACCTTCACTACAGGAATGTTCTTGTCATATACAACCTTTCCATTTTCCACCAGCCCCCTCTTCTTCTTCTTGCAACTTCTTTTACTCTTCTGCAGGGCAGACTCAAAAGCCTCTTTTGCCTAAAACCTAGTGATAGGTCTCTTATGAGAGGGCTTAGGAGTGGCTATTGGCCTTCTTCTGGAAATGAACGCATCTAGAACCACATTATTCTGATCTTCTTCATCACTAGACTGCATGGTAGGAGCCAAAATATCCAAAGGCTCATCATCAAGGTGAGGAGAAGAAGCAGGGTCGTAACCAACCTGGGAAGAGGATCCTTGACCTATTTCCTCAAGAGAGGGGTCAGGTCCTTCAAGAAGGGTCCTAGTAGTTCCTTCTGTCGCATAATTTTCAAAGAGCACCACAACTTCTTCTTCCTCTGACAATAGAGTCTCTTTCCTTTGAGTCTCAAACATAGAAGTGGCGACCCCATACACTAGACCCTCAACAGAGATGATCAAAATGTTTTCTGTGTCTAGATATTCCATGGGTGCAACAAACTCTAAGACAAGGGCACTTGAAGGCTGATCAACACTAACCTCAGAAACCTTTTTTACCTGTGGAGTCTCACTTTGTTCTCCATCCTTGTTGTGTTCTGCGAAAATCTCAGGCGGCAGAGACGAGAGGCTATCAAGTTTGGGGGTTTCTGATTTCTCAACACCTTGAGAGAGAGAAGGGTCTGAGAGAGTGATGAGAAAAATAGAGGGTGAAGGAGAATCAGGTTTACGAGTATCATCTGCAGTGGTGGTGGAACAGGGAATAGTGAGGGGTATTTTAGAGGATTCAAGGGTTTTGTCTGGGGTTTTCTCGACTATGGTAGGGATTATCGATTAATTTTTAGCCATGGTGGAGAATGATTTTGAAAGTTATGGAGAAGGGCTGAATAGAGGGAGAGAGAGAGAGAGAGAGATAATCTTTCAAAGTAATGAGAGCGTTTTAATGGGAGAAGAGACAATTATGAGGGAGAGAGAAACCGGTTCTGAAATGGCAGTAGTTTTGTGGGGAGTTGCAACATTTCAGAGGGAAGTGAAGGGATTTGAGATAAAAGACGTGACATAAAGGATCTGAAAAGGTTGATGACATAGCACTCGATTTTTGTTTCCTTTTAAGATATGTATGAAAAAGCACAAGACTACTAACCTGTGGTACAAGAACCAGGTTCTTGAACTGTTTTTCAAAAATTCTCAATCCTCTTCTACCACTCATGCGTGCTTCTACAGCTTCTATAATCATCATGCGTGTCTACCTGGAATGGTATATAAGTGAGTTAGACTTGGCTGGAAAATACTTTAGCTAATGTTACCTGAATGTGACTTTCATAGCCATATGGTGGGAATCAGGTTCTCAATTAGACTTTATTAGCCTCAGCTCCAACCTATTTCTCTCAAAAGGTTCTTTGCTCAGTGCTTTGGTAAAGATATCTGCAATTTGGACTTCTGTACTACAGAACTTTCTACAGATAAGCCATTTCTCCACATTGACCCCAAAAAAATAATGTCTCACATCAATGTGCTTGGTTCTTTTATGTTGAACCGAGTTCTTGGCCATGTTGAGTACACTGGTGTTGTCACATAGAAGAGGCACACAGTTAGTGTGCACAAAAAAATCTTCCAATTATACTTTGATCCATAGGAGTTGAGCACAGCAGGAAGCTGCAACAACATAATCTGCTTTAGTTGTTGAAAGAGCATATGAGTTCTGCTTCCTTGTGCCCCATGAGATGAGACATGATCCTGAATGGTTGTATAGAACCAGGTCCTGTGTTGCCTTAGGATCTCTCAAAATTCTCTTGGTAACCTTCAGATGAGATTCCTTGGATTTGACTGACACCTTGCACTCTTCTCTCAGCTGCCTGGTTCCTCTCCAGCTGATGAGGAAGGGACTGCATTGTCTCTACTTGACTCCTTCACTTGACTCATCATGTCTGCATTTCCGTTTGCCATATCAATGACTTCACCTGGAACTAGAAGAGGCTCTCCATCCTGATCTCCCTTGTTACTTTTCTTAAAGGAAAGGTAGGATTCGTCAAGAATTACATGTACACTCTCCTCTACGCACTGAGTCCACTTATTGTAGACCTTGTAGGCTTTTCTTTGAGAAGAATATCCCAAGAAGATTCCTTCATCACTCTTGGAATTGTCAAATTTTGTTCCATGATCTCATCTTATGCAGGCTACTTTTGAGTCCATCTTCACTTGATTTTTCTTCAGAAAGGCTTTTTCCTCATCTGCTTTGCATACTCATAGGGCCACAGAAATCCATATGAAGGGGATCAAGTGGTTTTGAGGTGCTGACATCCTTCTTTGGCTTAAATGAGGCTTTCACATGCTTCCCTCTGGCGCAAGCATCACAACCTTTGTACTCCACGAACTTTGACTTGGGCAGACCACGCACCAGTTCCTTCTGAACTAGCTTATTCAACAGAGAAAAGCTTGCATGCCCCTATCTTCTATGCCACATCTCAGCATTATCATTAGCTACTTTCAAGCAACGCAGATCACCACTTTGTAGGGACTCAAGGTTAGCAACGTAGATGTTCTTGTATCTTTTGGTCACCAGTGCCACTTCACCCGTTACTAGATTAGAAGTTGTGCATATCTTTGACAAGAAATCCACCTTGTTTCCTTTATCACATATTTGAGAAACACTCAAGAGACTGTACTTGAGGCCTTGATGTAGTAAACATTCTCAATTGAGTGAGTGAGTGATTTCCCGATCTTTCCAACTTCAAGAATGTATCCCTTTCTCCCATTTCCAAAGGATACACTTCCTTCTTGCAGGGCTTTTAGTGAAAGAAAGTTCATGGTGTTCTAATTCATGCGCCTTGAGAATTTACTGTCCATGGACCATTGTTGACTGCTTCCTTTCATTGTTCCCTGCACAAGGAAATCAAGAGTTAGATTTAGGAACCCAAGCAAGTTTGGGTCCCTTATAATAATCAAGAGGATGAATAAGGGCTCTTTAGTCCATGCAGGTAACATGCGTTTTTTATGAGAGGAACCTGGTCACTTTTCAGAAGTTACTCTTTCAGCATAAACTTTGTTTTTCTGAAGAGACTGAACCCTGGCTTGGCAATTTTCTTTGAGATGCCCATTTTTCCCACAGTGGGTACACAACCAATTATCGGGTACAATAACATATTTTTTATGAGGGTTGTAAGGAGTTCTCTCCCTTTGAAACCCTATTCCCTTCCTATTTCCTCCATTGTTAACGTATATAGCAGTAATAACATCCGAGAACCAGGTTCACTTAAGAGACTTTTCAAGGTCATTTTTTACTCTTTCCAAATCTGCTTGAAGTTCTCTAGTTTTCTAAGTTCAGCACATAAACTGATTTTTACAGCATTTAATTTGTTTTTCTAGCTTGATATGTGCTTCACTAGCAACTCATTTTCCTCTATCGGCCTTTTCAGACACACATTCTGCTTTGAGCTCCTCTATTGTTTCCTTCAAATCTATAATCACAACTAAGAGGTGATCTCTATCTTGTTCTAAAACATCAATTTTCTCCACTAAGTCATTATTTTCTTTACCGAAATTTTCAATGGTTTCTTTTAACTCAACATCTACTACCATCAAATCATCTTTTTCATGTCCTACACTGGCAATTTTTCCAGTTAGAATCATCTTTTCATTTCCAGATTGCTTATGGTTTCCTTCAGATCAACTATACAAACTACCAAATCATCTCTAGTTTGTTCAACATCTCCTAACTCTATGGTTAAGGCATCCTTATCATCTACAAGAATGTGATAGGCATCAATTAACACATCTGCTAAATGAAATGAGTTTCTTAGGAGAGTAGGATTTCAGATTTCTCTAAACATCCCCGAAGTTTACCTCATCATTGTCATCATTTTCATCATTGTCTGATTGAGACATCAAA
Organism: Nicotiana knightiana; assembly: GCA_005239525.1. Lineage (NCBI taxonomy): Eukaryota > Viridiplantae > Streptophyta > Magnoliopsida > Solanales > Solanaceae > Nicotiana > Nicotiana knightiana. Next base: position 38,221 of record MDKJ01073509.1, on the reverse strand, counting down.
GCAAATATTGAATCATATTCATTTGTTCCACTTTCAACTGCCATCATAGAGTTATCACCTACATCAGTTTCCTCTTCAGACTCACTGGAGGAATCTCCCCATGCCGCAAGAGCTTGCTTTACAACATTGTCAGCGGCATTTTTTCTTTTGAAAAGTTTGTCAGGAACCAGGTTCCTCTTTGCTGCTTTATCAGGGTTGTAATTGAAGTGTTCTTGCTTCAGGAAAGAGAAATCTTTGATGAAATGCCCTGGCTTTCCACATTTATGACAAAGGTCATAATTCTTTTGTCTGCTGGAACTGCCTCTCTTTGGTATCCCTCCATTTCTTCTAACCATCTTCTGAATCCTTTTGGTTAAGTAAGCCATGTCACTGTCCTCCTCACTTGAGTCATTGCTTTTATCTTTGAGTACCAGGTTCTTTTCCTTCTTTGGCTCTCTTCTTTCACTATCCTTCTTCTTCTTCATTTCGTAGGTTTTCATATTTCCAACTAGCTCATCTATGGTCAGCTCCTGCAGATCCTTTGCTTCAGTAATGGCATTCACTTTACTCTCCCGTGAACCGGGCGAGAAACTGAGAATTTTCCTCACGAGCTTGTTATGAGGAATGATTTCACAAAGCGAGTGTAGCTCATTTATGATGGAAGTGAGTCTTGTGTGCATGTCTTGAATGAATTCATCGTCCTTCATTCTGAAAAGTTCATACTCGGTGGTGAGCATGTCAATCTTGGATTGCTTTACTTGAGTGGTTCCCTCGTGAGCTATTTGAACGCTTCCCATATCTCCTTGGCAGATTGACAAGCTGAGTAACTATTGTATTCATTAGGTCATATACCACACACCAAGATCTTTTTAGCACAAAAGTTCTTTTCCACAGCTTTTCTGTCAGCATCATTGTCCCTCCTGGTTTTCGGCACCCTAACGGCAGGTTCTCCTACCTTCTTCGTTGGAACATATGGGCCTTCGCATATAACATCCCATAGCTCGAAGTCTTCCACCATTATAAAGTCATGCATTCGAGTTTTCCACCAGCTGTAGTACTAACCGTTGAATCTCGGAGGCCTGTAGGTTGATTGTCCTTCCTCAAAGTTTGGTGGAGCAGCCATCTTAAGGATCCTCTCTAGCTGTTAAACTTTTAGAACGAATCTACTCTGATACCAATTGCTAGAGTGTATGAGTCCACCAAACTGTATAGAGACCTGGTCCTGTAACAGTTCCCGCAGTACTAACTAATGAAACAGTAATAAAATGAGACACAGGATTTTTACGTGGAAAAATCCCTACTTAAGGGAATAAAAACCACGACCTACATTGGTAGGATTTCCACTTTACTAACTTGTAATACACTTATTACAAGCCACTTTGTAATAACTCTATTACAAAAACTTCAACCTCACTAACTTGTAATACACCTATTACAAGCCACTTTGCAACATACTTATTACAAAGACTTCAACTCATGACTAACTCTAGTCACCACACAAACTCTAAGGGGTCGTTTGGTAACCGTTTAGAGAGGAGTTATCACTAATACATGCATAACTAATCCTTGCATTACTTATTCCTACATAACTAATACATACATAACTAATACCTACATAACTAATATATGTATAACTAATACCTTCATAACTCTAACCAGCAACCAAACGACCCCTAAGGGTTTATGGTTTTTGGAGGTTCCTAGTAAAAGCTTCTAGATAAGAAACTTAGGAATTATAATGAAGAACAAATACAAAGATACAAATCAAGTAGGGATATACAAGATACTTGTTATAGGAACTGGTCCGTAGTAGTGTTGATCTTTGTTCTTGATGCACTTAAGACTTGAATGCTTGACAGATGAATGGTTGGAGTGCTTGAATGAATTCTCAAGTGTTCAAGTGATATTTTATTGCAATGCTCTTTGTTAATACCCTTTTGATGACATCACATGGATGATGTAAACACTTGGTTGATACAAAAGCCTTTCCCAATGAGAAGTGACTGCTGCACTGTTTCTGCACTGTAGCGTGTACAGTGCAGGCAGTCACTTTCCAACTGTAGAGTTGACTTCATACTACTGTCAGGCAAACTCAAGGGATCAGGTCTCTGAGTTGATTCTTTATCTTCTGAAGTCATAGCAACTCACATTGGCTATTTGGGTTGTGTACCAAGTGTGTCAGGTTCCTTATCTGGTTCTTTGACAGTAAATTTGTTAGATCATCAAAACATAAAGCTAAGGTACTGTTAAACCATCAATATGGTATAACTATAGCAATCTGAAGTAAGCACATATAGTTGACTTCATTGAACAATCCTTCTTTATTTTCATCAGACCAGTAAACACATATAGTTTCATGAATGCAGGATCAATTCCTGAAAGCAGCCCTAGATTTTATATTCAGAGTTGCCTTTGGAGTTGAGCTAGACATCATGTGTGGTTCAAATGAAGAAGGCAAAAAGTTTAGCGACGCATTTGACAATGCAAGTTGAAATGAAACTTTGGAGATATGTTGATAACTTGATATATTCTGGAAGATTATAAAAACTCTTAACATTGGAGCAGAATCCAAGCTAAGGAACAATATAAGAACTGTTGATGCATTTGTTTCCACTTCAAATTTATCGTAGGTGAATCACTTGTTAGATTCTATTTTTATTTAAAAAAAATTAATTGCTTAAACCTTATAGGTTTTGCCAGTTACAGTGGAAGAAAGAAGACATTTTGCCAAGGTTTCTGCAATTACCTGGAGCACATCCGGTAGGGAAATGACACCGAAAAATAACGATAATAATAACACTGCAATAATATTATTTGTAAACAGATACACGAACTGGCTTGAGTCGTATTGGGCACTGTCCTAAGAAACTTTCAGTAATGTGAAATATTTCCCCAGGAGTAAAAAAGCCCATCTCTATTTATTTAGAGGATACAGGAATCAGCAAAATTAAATAGTACCAGCAAATTTGGAAAGAGGAAATAAATACAGGTTATAAAAGAAATTGGAACACAGAAAAGGCTAGGGTGTAATTGAAAATGAGAAGGCTTGTAGTGATGATTAAATAATCATTAGCAATCACGAGAGAACAAAATATTTATTGGTGTGAATCTTTGGATGGTATAGGAAGTGGGTATTTATAGTTGTAAGAATTGTATAAGAAAATGACAAATGTTCATCTACTTGTCAAAAACTTTCCGTGCAAAGAGACATTTGGGAGGGGCTCTATGCACTTGGCCATATCATCAAGGAAATCAAGCCACATAACCATTAATGTAGCACTTATCCACAAAAATATTGAAATACTACCAAAGATCCAAGGTATTTGCGTGACATTATATTAAACTTCATTATAGCAGGCAAAGATACAACATCAACCACCCCTTATTGGTTTATATATATGCTTTGCAAGTACCCTCATGTATAGGAGAAAGTAGCACAAGAGATTAAAGAATCAGAGAAACAAGATGTAACAGACATAACGAATTTTGTAGGACGCAAAAGTATGCTTTTCTGATGACATTGTTACGTTTCTATTAAGGGGTGTGAATGGAAATAAAAGAGGTACCTCTTGGATTGCACCTCTTCATCGCACCATTTCATTGTCTATAAATTTAGAGGATTGGCCTCATTTTTCAGACATGGAAAATCTGAAATCATCTCCCCTCTTTTCTACTTTATTGCATTATTTTTCTAAATAAATATAAGTGTCAAGTGTAATTTGCTCCGTTTGTTGAGTTCGCTGAAGTTCTGTAATTTGAAGTGCCGCTATCACAGAATAGTTATTCCGTTCTATCCTGGGAGGAATTAATCTGCATACCTTGGGCAACGGGGATTAAATTCCTTAAGGACACACTGTGAATTCAGTGGGCTTAGAATTATTTTACGATTTGTTTATGAACTAACGTTTCCTTACTTCTCTACAATCTTAAGGAATTTAATAAGAGATTACTGTTAAGATGAATTGCTGAAAAAAAGAAAATGGAGTGGAAGTTGTTTGATTGCTATGGAGAAATAGCGAATCAAAACTGTCCAAGATGGTCGATGATGGAATCCCTCTAGGAGAATAATTTTTAATTGAACAAATTTATTTTATTTAAGAATGCTCATTATAAATAACACATGTTGTGCATATGGATTGCTCAAAGATTCCAGAACGATGCCACCCACTACCATGAGTTGATTTTGCATATTTGAAGTTACTAATTGTTGAGGTTTTTAAGTATTAATAGCTTAAAATAGGGTGAATGGGAAATGGAGAGAAAAATGAAATATTTGATTAATATTTGAGGTTCCCTCCTTGATTGTCCCACATGGGAAGAGGAAAAGATTTTTGATTGGTATATAAGCAATTGCTCTTCTTCTAGCTCATAAAGAATTGAGAAGAAGGAAAGCCTCGCGCCATCGTCGCTCGCTCGACCTCGGCCTCCGATTTGGTCAAATCGATCGATTGATTAATTTTTGGACCAAATTTATTTGTTAATAGTAAATATTAACAGAAATGTTAATATTAAATCCATTTCAGTTATCTAATATTCAGTTTTCTGTTTTTGTAATCGAAAATTAACTACCCTTAAATTTTCCCTCTTTATTGTTGAGTAAATAGCCAATTATATCATGGCATTTATTCTATGGTCGTTTTGAAAAAACAGCCATTCTGAAGAGTTGCACCTCTTCAGATTTCAGCCCAACTTTGGCTATAAATACAAGTTCATTCTCTCAGATTTTACATTCTTCTGAGTTCTCCTCCTTTCTTTTGCATATTCTTAACTTCAAATAAAGCAAAAGTAAGTGTGATTTGCTACTGAACTTTGTGTTCGCTGAAACATTGGGTTTGAAGTACCACTACATCAGTGTGTAATTCGTTCTATCCTGTGAGGAAATAATCCATAATCTTGGGTACTAGGAGGGTATTAAATACCTTAAGGAAACACTGTGAATTCAGTGGGCTCGAATTGATTTTGTTATTTCATTTACATTTCTATTTATGTCATTTTATTTTCTCCAGAATTGTTTTACAAATACAGATTACTAACAAGCTTATGGAATTTAATATTTTTTCTGTATTTGTGTTATATTCACTGTTTCTGGAGAGTAAAACCATTGTCGTTTTGTACTCTATTGGAGATTAAAATCCACGTGATTTTAACGTTTGTGTAATTCTTTTACAGAAAATGGCGAATGACAACGAAAACCAATCTGTTACGATAGTAACTGCCAATGCCTCAACGAGCCGAACAACACCGGCATCATTGGCACCGGCTGAGAAACTCGAAAAATTTTCCGGGATTGATTTTAAGCGCTGGCAGCAAAAGATGTTATTATAATTGACTACTCTAAGTCTCCAGAAGTTCATCAAGGAAGATGTTCCTGTGCTGTCATATGAAACTCCAGAGACTGAACGCTTTCTCGTGATTGAGGCATGGAAGCATTCAGATTTTTTGTGCAAGAATTATATTCTAGCGGGATGGAGGATGATTTGTATAATGTCTACAGTGGCATGGAAACGTCAAAAGAAATGTGGATAGCGATTGAAAAGAAATACAAAACTGAAGATGCCGGGTTGAAGAAGTTCGTAGCTGCAAAGTTTTTGGACTACAAAATAGTAGATAGCAAGTCTGTTATTACCCAAGTCCAGGAATTGCAAGTGATTATTCACGATCTCCTTGCTGAAGGTACAAGTAGAATTAATACTAATATTGGTAGTATTAATTTTATTATGTTTACTAATAGAATTTTTATTGAAGGTCTTGTCATCAATGAAGCATTCCAAGAAGCAGCAATGATTGAGAATTTGCCTCCGTTGTGGAAGGATTTCAAAAATTATTTGAAAAACAAACGCACTGAGATTTCCCTTGAAGATCTCATCGTTCGGTTGAGAATCGAAGAGGACAATAAAGCTGCTGACAAGAGAGGCCGTGGAAATACAACAATAATGGGAGCAAATATTGTTGAAGATAACAAAAAGAGGAAGAAGGCTTCTGGTCCAAGATACAACCCAAGCAAGGAGCGGTTCAGTGGAAACTGCTACAACTGTGGGAAAGCCGGACACAAATCTACGGAGTATTGTGCTCCGAAGAAAGACAAGAAGAAAGGTTAAGCAAACATGGTTCAAAAGAATGATGATGTTGATGACTTGTGTGCCATGCTTTCCGAATGCAACTTGGTGGGAAATCCTAAAGAGTGGTGGATTGATTCCGGATCTACTCGCCATGTTTGTGTTGTTAGAGAAGCTTTTGCTACTTATGGTCCTGTTGGACCCGATGAGACGATTTCTATGGGAAATGCTTCAAAGGCCAAGATTGAAGGATGTGGGAAGATATTTCTCAAAATGACTTCCGGCAAAGTGGTGACTTTGAACGACGTCCTTCATGTTCCCGAGATTAGAAAGAATTTAGTCTCTGCTGGACTTCTTATTAAGAATGGCTTTAAATGTGTATTTGTATCCGATAAGGTTGTAATAAGTAAGAACGAGATGTTTGTAGGAAAAGGTTACCTAACCGAGGGCCTTTTCAAGCTAAATGTAATGGTTGTTGAAAGTAATAATAAAATTTCAGCTTCGTCTTACTTACTTGAGTCAAATGAATTATGGCATGTACGTTTGAGTCATGTCAATTATAAAATCTTGCGGAAAATGATTAATTTGGAAGTATTGCCTAAGTTTGAATGCGACAAATCAAAATGTTAAGTATGTGTGGAATCTAAGTATGTTAAACATCCTTATAAGCCAGTTGAAAGGAATTCAAATCCTTTAGACTTAATTCACACAGATATTTGTGACATGAAGTCAATACCATCTCGCGGTGGAAAGAAGTATTTCATAACTTTTATTGATGATAGTACTCGATATTGCTATGTTTACTTACTTAATAGTAAAGACAAAGTAATAGACGCATTCAAGCAATACAAAAGTGAAGTTGAAATGCAACTTAACAAGAAAATCAAAATGATAAGAAGTGATAGGGGTGATGAATATGAATCTCCTTTTGAAGAAGCATGTTTAGAATATGAAATTATTCATCAAACAACGGCCCCTTACACGCCCCAATCCAATGGGATTGCGGAAAGAAAGAATCGTACATTAAAGGAGATGATGAATTCATTGTTGATAAGTTCTAGTTTGCCACAGAACTTGAGGGGAAGCCATTCTTACGGCTAATCAAATATTAAATCGAGTGCCCCGTAGTAAAACACAATCCATTCCATATGAAAAATGGAAATGAACGAAGCCCAACTTAAATTATTTTAAAGTGTGGGGGTGTTTGGCAAAAGTGCAAGTTCCTAAACCCAAAAGGGTAAAAATAAGACCGAAAACCGGTGATTATGTTTTCTAGGATATGCGACTAATAGTAAAGCATATCGATTTATGGTTCATAAATTAGAAAATTTCGACATTCATAATAATACGGTTATAAAATCATATAATGCAGACTTCTTTGAAAATATATATCCGTATAAAAAGGAATGTGAGTCGATTGATGAAGGATCTAAACGACCTCGGGAAGAAACGAAAGAAAATACATTTAATCAGGAGGATCCAAGACGTAGTAAACGTCAAAGAACGTCTACTTCATTTGGACCAGATTTTGTGACTTTCTTATTGGAAAATGAGTCTCGAACATTTAAAGAAGCTATGTGTTCTTCGTTAATCATTATTTGGAAAGAGGCAGTCAATAGTGGAATAGAATCCATATTGAACAGTCATACATGGGAATTGGTTGATCTTCCTCCTGGAAATAAACCGTTGGGTTCTAAATGTATTTTTAAGAAGAAAAATGAAAGATGATGACACTATTGACTAATATAAGGCAAGACTTGTGGTCAAATGGTATAGACATCGAGAAGGTCTTGACTATTTCGATACATACTCTTCAGTTACAAGAATTACATCCATACGAACGTTAGTAGCATTAGCTGTAGTTTATGGTCTTGAAATTCATCAAATGGACGTTAAGACGACCTTTTTAAATGGAGAATTGGAGGAAGAAATCTACATGGAACAACCTGAAAGCTTTGTGGTTCCAGGTAAAGAAAAGAAGGTATGTAGACTTGGTAAGTCCCTTTACGGACTAATAGTAAAGCATATCGATTTATGGTTCATAAATTAGAAAATTTCGAATATTAAATCGAGTGCCCCGTAGTAAAACACAATCCATTCCATATGAAAAATGGAAAGGAAGGAAGCCCAACTTCAATTATTTTAAAGTGTGGGGATGTTTGGCAAAAGTGCAAGTTCCTAAACCCAAAAGGGTAAAAATAAGACCGAAAACCGTTGATTGTGTTTTCTAGGATATGCGACTAATAGTAAAGCATATCGATTTATGGTTCATAAATTAGAAAATTTTGGCATTCATAATAATACGGTTATAAAATCAGATAATGCTGACTTCTTTGAAAATATATATCCGTATAAAAAGGAATGTGAGTCGATTGATGAAGGATCTAAACGACCTCGGGAAGAAACAAAAGAAAATACATTTAATTAGGAGGATGCAAGACGTAGTAAACGTCAAAGAACGTCTACTTCATTTGGACCAAATTTTTTGATTTTCTTATTGGAAAATGAGTCTCGAACATTTAAAGAAGCTATGTCTTCTACGGAATCATTATTTTGGAAAGAGGCAGTCAATAGTGAAATAGAATCCATATTGAACAACCATACATCAGAATTGGTTGATCTTCCTCCTGGAAATAAACCATTAGGTTCTAAATGGATCTTTAAGAGGAAAATGAAAGATGATGGTACTATTGACAAATTTAAGGCAAGACTTGTGGTCAAATGGTATAGACAGCGAGAAAGTCTTGACTATTTCGATACATACTCTCCAGTTACAAGAATTACGTCCATAAGAACGTTGGTAGCGTTAGCTGCAGTTTATGGTCTTGAAATTCATCAAATGGATGTTAAGACGACCTTCTTAAATGGAGAGTTGGAGGAAGAAATCTACATGGAACAACCTGAAGAGTTTGTGGTTCCAGGTAAAGAAAAGAAGGTGGGTAGCCTTGTTAAGTCCCTTTAAGGACTAAAACAAGCACTCAAACAATGGCATGCAAAATTTGACCAAACAATGTTGTCAAATGGTTTTAAAATAAATGAATGTGATAAATGTGTGTACATTAAAAATGTTCCAAATCACATCGTCATTGTTTGCTTATACGTGGATGATATGCTGATAATGAGTAATGACATTGCCAACATAAATGCGACTAAGCGCATGCTAATTGGAAAGTTTGATATGAAAGACTTGGGAGTTGTTGATTTAATTCTGGGAATGAAGATCCATAAGACTTCTCAAGGTCTGGCATTGTCACAATATCATTATATTAAGACAGTACTTGAAAAATTCAAGCACTTGAGATTTAAAGTTGCAAAGACTCCAATTGATATGAATCTTGCATTAGCAAAGAACAAAGGCCAAAGCATATCACAATTGGATTATGCTCGTGTGTTGGGTTGCTTAATGTACATCATGAATTGTACAAAACCAGATATAGCTTGCGCCTATAAGTAAATTGAGTCGATATACGAGCAATCCAGGTCAATCTCATTGGATGGCCATGAAGCGAGTTTTGGGGTATTTAGTACATACCCAGGACTTTGTTTTGCACTACAGTAAATATCCTACGGTCATTTAGGGATACTGCGATGCAAATTGGATCACCGGATCAACTAATTCCAAGTCCACAAGTGGATATGTATTCACTATTGGTGGAGGAACGGTATCTCGGAAGTCGTCCAAACAAACATGTATTGCCCGCTCTACAATGGAGGTTGAGTTCATAGCCTTGGATAAAGCCGGTGAAGAAGCTGAATGGCTCCGGAATTTCTTGGAAGATATTCCATTTTGGCCCAAACCGTTGGCACCAATATGCATACATTGTGATAGTCAAGCGGCAATTGGAAGGGATGAGAGTGTTATGTATAACGGTAAATTCGTCATATACGACGAAGACATAAAACCGTTAGGAAGTTACTCTTTAGAGGAATTATCACGATTGACTATGTAAAGTCAAGTGATAATGTGTCGGATCCACTTACAAAAGGCCTAACTAGAGAGGTAGTTGATAAATCATCAAGAGGAATGGGATTATGGCCGAGAACAAGTCATAGTGGCGGTAACTCTACCTAGAAGACTGGAGATCCCAAGATCTAGGTTCAAGGAGATCAAACAAAGTCATTAATGACGGTTCAACATTGTCAACTAAACTTTTGGTCCATTCTCGTGATGAGACAATGTTCAGTACCAAGGATAAAGCATTAAGGCTTTTTAATGATTTCTAAATTTGATAGGGGTATATCAAATAGTGTATCTACGGGATGACACGTTTAGGAATCACCTATGTAAGTGTGAAGTGTTAGCCGCTTCAAGGAGAATTTTTGCAAGGCCAGTTCTCTCTGCACTTATGAAACCAGGCGGTGTTCATGGCTGAAACGAACACAACAATGAGAACTAAAGACGGTTAAGGGTTGGTTGTGTGACTTGTGGTTGTCTAGGTATACACTAAAGTTTGACGGTTCAAAGATATCAAATCTACCGATTGATCGAGTATATCTGACATAAGTTCACTACGGAAAGTTCAAAGGGAAACCTACTTATCCAGATGCAATTAATCCTTGCTTGCGAATCACACAATTCTTCAAGCATACTTCTGCGATATAGTCAATCCCCATTTATGTGGGGGATTTTTGGGATTTTTAAGCATTAATATCTTAAAATAGGGTGAATGGAAAATGGAGGGAAAAATAAAATATTTGAGTAATATTTGAGGCTCCCTCCTTGATTGTTCCGCATGGGAAGAGGAAAAGGTTTTTGATGGGTATATAAGCAATTGCTCTTCTTCTAGCTCATAAAGAGTTGAGAAGAAGGCAAGCCTCGCGTCGTCGTCGTCGTCGCTCGCTCGACCTCGGTCTCGAATTCAAATTCGAATTTAGATTTGGTCAAATGATCGATCGATTGGTTAATTTTTGGACCAAATTTATTTGTTAATAGTAAATATTAACATAAATGTTATTAAATATTTATTTTAATAATAAAATATTAATATTAAATCCATTTTAGTTATCCAATATTCAGTTTTCTATTTTTGTAACAGAAAATTAACTACCCTTCAATTTTCCCTCTTTATTGCTGAGTAAATAGCCAATTATGTCATGGCATTTATTCTATGGTCGTTTTGAAAAAACAGTCATTCTGAAGAGTTGCACCTCTTCAGATTTTAGCCCAACTTTGACTATAAATACAAGTCCATTCTCTCAGATTTTACATACTAATTTCTGAGTTCTCCTCCTTTCTTCTGCATATTCTTAACTTCAACGAAAGCAAAAGTAAGTGTGATTTGCTACCGAACTTTGTGTTCGCTGAAACACTGGGGTTTGAAGTACCACTACACCAGTGTGTAATTCGTTCTATCCTGGGAGGAAAGAATCCATAACCTTGGGTACTAAGAGGGGATTAAATACCTTAAGGAAACACTGTGAATTCAGTGGGCTCGAATTGATTTTGTTATTTCATTTACATTTCTGTTTATGCTATTTTATTTTCTACAGAATTATTTTAAAATAAATATTACTAACACTAATTAGGAGGAAGGAATGTCACACAGTGACAAAGTCCAACGTTATGGAGAAATTGTTTCAGAATTTCTGGTTGGAAAAAAAATGATGCAATCTGCTTAGTTTTTTTGTCTCTTAAACAATGCCAAAGGCATACTTTTCTTAAATAGTGACAAAGTCAAAACCGAAGAGTGAGATCATCACATACTCACAATCAGAGACTAATCAAAAGTCAAAAGTCACGTTTTGACATGAAGAGTTGCAAAAAATATTTACTCATCTCTGCAATGAGTAATAAAGGGGGAGAATGATAAAGAATTTTGCAAATTCGTCATCACAAAAGAAAATAATGTGATAATCATGTACGAATAAATAGGAAAAGAGTCTTAAGGCATGCACCTAAAGCACCAAACCAAACTCGCCTCTTTTGAGGGCAAGCCCGGGAAAATTTAAGTGGCTATACAAAATCAGAATCCTAAGTCATGAAGCAGAAATTGGCTTCGTCCAGTTTTGGTCCAAAAGTATATGGGTGATTACTTTCTGTTCTTGAGAGATGGTCATAGCGTCAAATTAATGGATCAAAAAGAATTGAGATATACACAAGTGGCTCGATCTTTTTAAAGCGTTAAAGGGTTATAATGGTTTAGTTGAAAAAACCATTTGAAAAAGGTATTAAAATTCTCGTTATTTTCTACTTCCTTTATGGAGACTAAAAAATGCGTGATTTTCTACTCCTTCTTCGAGTTTAAAGTCTTCGTGACTTTCTACTCATTTTTCAGAAATTAAAGTCTAAGTGACTTTGTACTCGTTGTGGAGATTAAAATCTTAGTGATTTTCTACTCTGATTTATTATTCGGTTTGAAGATTAAAAACTTCACCGTTTATTAGATCTAATTGTATTAGATGTTACTCGTTTTGAAGATTAAAAACTTCATCATTCATTAATTATGAATGTGTCAGATTTGTTTGAAGATTAAAAACTTTACCATTTATTAATTCAGGCTCTATCGTGACACAACAACAATTCTTGTGGTTGGCTCTACAACGTAATAGGGGCATCGAATATGAATCTCCTTTTGAAGAAATATGTTTGAAATATGAAATTATTCACCAAACGACAGCCCCTTAGTCACCGCAATCTAATGAAATTGCAGAAAGAACGAATAGATCGTCAAAGGAGATGGTGAATGCCTAGTTGATAAGTTCTGGTTTACCCAAAACTTGTGGGAGGAAGCTATGCTTACACTAACCAAATACTTAATCGAGTTCCTCATAGCAAAACGCAATCTATTCCGTATGAAAAAAAAATGGAAAGGAAGGAAGCCCAACTTAAATTATTTAAATTGCGGGGGTGTTGGTTCAAGTTCCTAACCCAAAAAGGTAAAAATCGGACCGGAAAATGGTTGATTGCATTTTCATTGGATATGCAAGAATAAGGCATATCATTTTCTAGTTCATAAATCAGAAAATTTTGACATTAGTACGGTAATTAAATCAGATAATGCTGAATTCTTTGAGAATATTTATCCGTATAAAATGGAATGTGAGTCGTCTAGTGAAATATCTAAGCGAACTCCGGAAGAAGCAAAGGAAAGTATGTTGAATTGGAAAAATTCAAGACGTAGTAAACGTCAAAGGATAACTACTTCCTTTGGACCGGATTTTCTGACATTCTTGTTGGAAAATGAGCCTCAAATGTTTAAAGAAACATTGTCTTCCTCGGAATCACAATATTGGAAAGAGGCAGTCAATAGTGAGATAGAATCCATAGAAGTAATCATACTTGAGAATTGGTTGATCTTCCCCCAGGAAATAAACCTTTGGGTTCTAAGTAGAGAAAATTAAAGTTGACGGTACTATTGACAAATATAAGGCAAGATTGATTACCAAAGGATTAAGACAACGAGAAGGTCTTGACTACTTTGACACATACTCACCAGTAATGAGGATTACATCTATTGGGATGTTAATAGCGTTAGCCGCTGTGTATGGCCTTGAAATCCATCAGATGGAAGTAAAGACACACTTCTTAAATGGAGATTTGGAGGAAGAAGTTCATATGTAACAACTTGTGGTTCCTGGAAAAGAAAGAAGATGCGTTGACTTGTTAAGTCACTTTACGGACTAAAACAAGCATCCAAACAAAGACATGTGAAATTTGACCAATTAATATTGTCATGTGGATTATATGTGGATAACGAATAATAGAAAAGGCACATCACATTTGAAATATGGGGTCATTGATCTTATTCATGATAAAAGGCAATATTAGACATGATGTCTACATTCCCACGAATAGTGAAAATCAATATGGTAGTCGATAAACTCATTATTTGTTCAGTCTTAGTGAAGACTAGTTGAGTGAAACTACCAATTCGAAAATTGGTCACTTGCCTTTCTTGAAAGGTTGTTTCTTTCTTGAAAATTTATATTGTTTAGCTCGTTTATGAAAGGAAGTAACTTCGAAGGTTGCGACTTTTCATGAAAAGTGTGTTTGCATGTTTTGTATAAACATGACCGTTCATGAACGGACGTATTAATATGTTGGTCTATAATGAGGTGAACCAACAGATGAACATGACCAAAATCTATTGCAAGTTGGATTTGTTTCATGAATGAAGGTGCTATAATTTGCATTCCTATAGAAGTATGAATAATAGCATAAATGCTGGAAAATGGCGGAGTGATTGCGAAATGTGTTAGATATTAAAAGGTTGTGGCAACAACTGATGCCAAACATTCCAACTGTTGTTATAATATACTATTTCTACATTAAGTGTAGTCAATAATCTGATATTCAATAGAAAGTCGAGAAATATTAGTCTACGACATAAGGAAGTTCGGATTGAACTGTCATGACAATAAAACAAGTGTTGAGATATTTGAAATATACTCCAAATTATGCTTTGCACTACAATAAGTATCCCGTGATAATAGAGGGATATAGTGATGCAAATTAGATCATCGGTTCAATCGATTCTAAAAAGTTGGTGAAGGAGCGATGTCTTGGAAATCATCCAAACAAATGTGCATTGACCGCTCTACAGTGGAGGCTGAGTTTATAGCCTTAAACAAATCCGGTGAAGAAGTTGAATGGCTCCGGAATTTCTTAGAAGATATTCCATTTTGGCCCAAACCTTTGGCACCTACATGTATACATTATTATAGTCAAGCGGCAATAGGCAGGGCAGGGAGTGTTATGTATAACGGAAAATCTCGTCACATTCGACGGAGACACAATACTGTTAGACAACTACTCTCTAGTGGTGTTATCACGATTGACTACGTAAAGTCAAGAGATAACGTGTCGGAGCTACTTACAAAAGGCATATCTAGAGAGGCAGTTGAAAGTTCATCGAAGGGAATGGGGCTAAGGCCTAGGACAAGTCATCATGACGGTAACTCTACCTAGACTGGAGATACCAAGAGCTAGGTTCAAAGATATCAAACAAAGTTATGAATGACGGTTCAACATTGTCAAATAACTCAACTCATTCTCGTGATGAAGACACTGTTCAGAAATCAAGGTAAAGCATTAAGGTTTTTTGATGAGTCAATAAAGCATAAAGCTTTTTACTGATTTGCTAAGTCTGGCAGGATATAATCAAATAGCGTGTCTATAGGATTACACATTTAGAAATCACCTATATGAGTGTGAGGTGTAACCCGCTTTAAGGATAATGAATTAAAGGCCCATTCTCTAAGCACTCATGAAACCAGGCAGTGTTCATGACTCAAACGAACACAACCGTGAGAACCAAAGACGGTTAAGGATTGATTGTGTGACTTGTGGTTGTCTAGGTATACACCAAAGCTCGACAGTTCAAAGATATCAAATCTACTGATTGACCGAGTATATCTGACATAAGTTCACTACGGAAAGTTCAAAGGGGAACCTACTTATCCATATGTGATTAATCCTTAATTGTGAATCACATAGTATTGTCATTCATGTATTTCCACATATGTCCATTCCCCATTCATGTGAGGGATTGTTGCATTTTTATTAAGGGGTGTGAATGGGAAATGGAAGAGGTACCTCTTGGACTGCACCTCTTCATCTCACCCTTTCATTTTCTATAAATTTAGATGCTTGGCCTCATTCTGCAGATATGAAAAATCTGAAATCATCTCCCCTTTTTTCTACTTTGTTGCATTATTTTTCTAAATAAACCTAAGTGTCAAGTGTGATTTGCTCCGTTTGTTGAGTTCGCTGAAGTTCTGTGATTTGAAGTGCCGCTATCACAGAATAGTTATTCCGTTCTATCCTGGGAGGAATTAATCCGTATACCTTGGGCAATAGTGAGGGGATTAAATTCTTTAAGGACACACTGTGAATTCAGTGGGCTCGAAATTATTTTACGATTTGTTTATGAACTAATGTTTCCTTACTTCTCTGATTTTTCTGATTTTGAACACAGTAATACCAACAGACACCTTACCGGATAGGTACAGCATGAGCAAAGGGGACATGGTTTCTTACCAACCTTATGCGATGGCAAGAATGAAACCTTTACTTAAAACTTTGTTTTATTCCCTATGTGTTTTTATCACGTGCTGGATTGGGTTTTGCATTGATATACCCATTCTCTCCCCATCTCCATCCCCATCCCTTCTTAGAAGAAATTACTGTTAAAATATTGTATTTGTAAAAAAATTCTAGAGAAAAAATAACGTAAAAATAGAAATGTAGAAGAAACAGAATTTAATCCGAGCCCACTGAATTCACATTGTTTTATTAAGGAACTTAATCCCCTCCTAGTACCCGAGGTTGTAGATTATTTCCTTCCAGGATAGAACGAATTATACACTGGTGTAGTGGTAATTCAAACCCCAGTGTTTCAGCGAACACAATGATCGGTAGCAAATCACACTTACTGTTGCTTTCTTTGTAGTTAAAACAATGCAGAAGAAAGGAGGAGAATTCAGAATTTCGTATGGAAAATCTGAGAGAATGGACTGGTATTTATAGCTAACATGTTGAGTTCAAACGAAGAGGTGCAACTCTTCAGAGGTCAGTTATAATTGTTCACGTAAAACGGCCATAACATAAATGGCCATTTACACAAATTAAAATAGTAATTCAATACGTAGAGGAAAATTAATTTTCCGTTACAAAAAATGGATAATTTGGATTTAATATTAATTTTCCATTAAAAATAGATATTTTATATTATTACGTTAATATTTATTATTAACAAATAAATTGGGTCAAAAAATTTAATCGATCGATCAATTGACCGAATCTGTACCGAAACCGAAGTCGAGCCGAGCGAGCGAGTGATGATGACGGTGCGAGGCTTGCCTTCTTATTAACTCTTTAAGAGCTAGAAGAAGAGCAATTGTATATATACCCATCAAAGTCTTTTCCTCCTCCAATATGGGACAATGTCCCTTTGTCAAGGAGGGAAACTCAAATATTTTATTTTTCCTCAATTTCCCATTCACCCTCTTTGAAGCTAAAATAAGCTTTAAAAAAACCCAAAAATCCCCTATATGAATGGGGAATGGCTATATCACGGAAATATGCATGAAAAAATGTGTGATTGGCAAGCAAGGATTAATCTCATCTGGATAAGTAGGTTTCCCTTTGAACTTTCCGTGGTGAACTTATGTCGGATATACTTGGTCAATCGGTAGATTTGATATCTTTGAACCGTCGAACTTTGGTGTATATCTAGACAACCATAAGTCATACAATCAACCCTTAACCGTCTTTGATTCTCATTGTTGTGTTCGTTTCAGCCATGAACACCGCATGGTTTCATAATTGCGTAGGGAATTGGCCTTACAAAATTCTCCTTGAAGCGGCTAACACTTCACACAATCAACCCTTAACCGTCTTTGATTCGCATGCCATTGTTTGGGTCCTTGTTTTAGTCCGTAAAGGGACTTACCAAGTCTACATACCTTCTTTTCTTTACCTGGAACCACAAACCTTTCAGGTTGTTCCATGTAGATTTTTTCCTCCAATTCTCCATTTAAAAAGGTCGTCTTAACGTCCATTTGATGAATTTCAAGACCATAAACTACAGCTAATGCTACTAACGTTTGTATGGATGTAATTCTTGTAACTGAAGAGTATGTATCAAAATAGTCAAGACCTTCTCGCTGTCTATACCATTTGACCACAAGTCTTGCCTTATATTAGTCAATAGTGTCATCATCTTTCATTTTTCTTCTTAAAAATACATTTAGAACCCAACAGTTTATTTCCAGGAGGAAGATAAACCAATTCTCATGTATGACTGTTCAATATGGATTCTATTCCACTATTGACTGCCTCTTTCCAAATAATGATTAACGAAGAACACATAGCTTCTTTAAATGTTCGAGACTCATTTTCCAATAAGAAAGTCACAAAATCTGGTCCAAATGAAGTAGACGTTCTTTGACGTTTACTACGTCTCGGATCCTCCTGATTAAATGTTCTTTCTTTTGTTTCTTCTCGAGGTCATTTAGACCCTTCACCAATCGACTAAAATTTCTTTTTATACGGATATATATATTTTCAAAGAACTCAGCATTATCTGATTATATAACTGTATTATTATGAATGTCAGGATTTTCTGATTTATGAAACAGAAATCGATATGCTTTACTATTGGTCGCATATCCTATGAAAATACAATCAACGATTTTCGGTCCTATTTTTATTTTACCCTTTTGGGTTTAAGAACTTGCACTTTTTCCATACACCCCACACTTTAAAATAATTCAAGTTGAGCTTCCTTCCTTTCCATTTTTCATATGGAATCGATTACGTTTTGCTATGGGGTACTCGATTTAGTATCCGGTTAGCCGTAAGAGTGGCTTCTCCCCACAAGTTCTGTGGCAAACCATAACTTATCAACAATGCGTTCATCATCTCCTTTAATGAACGATTCTTTCTTTCCGCAATCTCATTGGATTGGGGCATTTAAGGGGCCGTTGTATGATGAATAATTCCATTTTCTAAACATATTTCTTCAAAAGGAGATTCATATTCACCACCCCTATCACTTCTTGTCATTTTGATTTTCTTGTTAAGTTGCGTTTGAACTTCATTTTTGTATTGTTTGAATGCGTCTATTGCTTCATCTTTACTATTAAGTAAGTAAATATAGCAATATCGAGTACTGTCGTCAATAAAGGTTATGAAATACTTCTTTTCACCGCAAGATGGTATTGACTTCATGTCACAAATATATGTGTGAATTAAGTCTAAAGGATTTGAATTCCTTTCAACTGACTTATAAGGATGTTTAACATACTTAAATTCCACACATATTTGACATTTTGATTTTTCGCATTCAAAATTAGGCAATACTTCCAAATTAGTCATTTTTCACTAGATTTTATAATTGACATGTCCCAAACGTATATGCCATAAATCATTTGACTTAAGTAAGTAAGAAGAAGCTGAAATTTATTATTCTCAACGACCATTACATTCAGTTTGAAAAGTCCCTCAGTGAGGTAACCTTTTCCTACAAACATCTCATTCTTACTTATTACAACTTTATAAGATACAAAAATACACTTAGACACGTTCTTAACGAGAAGTCCAGCAGAGACTAAGTTCTTTCTAATCTCAGGAACATGAAGGACGTTGTTCAGAGTCACCACCTTGCCAGAAGTCATTTTCAGAAATATCTTGCCACATCCTTCAATTTTGACCGTTGCAGAATTTCCCATAGAAAGCGCCTCTTCGTGTCTAATGGGAGCATATGTAGAAAATTCTTCTCTAACAACACAAATATGGCGAGTGGCTTCAGAATGAATCCACCACTCTTTAGGATTTCCCACCAGGTTGCATTCAGAAAACATAGCACACAAGTCATCAATATCTTTGTGCTTTTCAACCATGTTTGCTTGACCCTTCTTCTTGTCTTTCCTTGGAGCACGACAATCTGCAGATTTGTGTCCAGCTTTCCCACAGTTGTAGCAATTTTCGTTGAACCGCTTCTTGCTTGGGTTTCTTTTCGATCTAAAAGCCTACTTCCTCTTTCTATTATTTTGAGGAGCATCCTCAACAATGTTTGCTCCAATTATTGTTGAGTTTCCACAGCCTTTCTTTTCAATAGCTTTATTATCCTCTTCGATTCTCAACCGAACAATGAGATATTCAAGCGACATCTCCTTGCGTTTGTGTTTCAAATAGTTTTTGAAGTCCTTCCACAAAGGAGGCAACTTCTCAATCATCGTTACATCTTGGAATGCTTCATTGATGACAAGACCTTCAATAAAAATTATGTTAGTAAAAATAGTATAATTAATACTTTCAACATCAGTATTAATTCGACTTATACCTTCAACAAGGAGATCGTGAATAATCACTTGCAGTTCCTGGACCTGGGTAATAACAGACTTGCTATCTACCATTTTGTAGTCCAAAAATTTAGCGGCAATGAATTTCTTCAACCCGGCATCTTCAGTTTTGTATTTCCTTTCAAGCGCAATCCACAATTCTTTTGACGTCTCCACATTACTATAGACGCTATATAGATCGTCCTCCAGTCTGTTAAGAATGTAATTCTTGCATAGAAAATCATAATGCTTCCACGCCTCAGTCACGAGAAAGCATTCATTTTCTGGAGTTTTGTCGGGCAGAACAGGAACATCTTCCTTAATGAACTTCTGTAGACTTAAAGTCGTCAAGTAGAAGAACATCTTCTGCTGCCACCGCTTTAATCCCGGAAAATTCATTTTTCTGCCGTTGCCAATGCCCGTGTTGTTCGGCTTGTCGATGCATTGACAGTCACCATCAGAACAGTCTGGTTTCCGTTGTCATTCATCATTTCTGTAAAAGAATGACACAAACAAACGTTTAATAAACGTCGAAGTTCTTATATCTTCAAACTGAACAAAAATGGAGTAGAAAATCACGTAGATTTTAATTTCCAATGGAGTAGAAAATTGTCACGAAGACTTTAATCTCCAAAACATGAGTAGAAAACCACAAAGGTTTTAGTCTCCAGAACAGTGAGTATAATAAAAATACAAAAAATAATTAAGTTCCTTAAGGTTGTTAAAATACTGTATTTGTAAAATAATTCTAGAGAAGAAAAATAACGTATAAACAGATATGTAGAAGAAACAGAATTTAATCTGAGCCCACTGAATTCACAGTGTTTCCTTAAGGAACTTAATCTCCTCCTAGTGCCCCGAGGTTGTAGATTATTTTCTCCCAGGATAGAACGGACTACACACTGGTGTAGCGGTACTTCAAACTCCAGTGTTTCAACGAACATAATGATCGGTAGCAAACCACACTTACTGTTGCTTTCTTTGTAGTTAAAACAATGCAGAAGAAAGGAGGAGAATTCAGAATTTCGTATGGAAAATCTGAGAGAATGGATTGCTATTTATAACCAACATGTTGAGTTCAAACGAAGAGGTGCAACTCTTCAGAGGTCAGTTATGAACGTTGACGTAAAACGGCCATAACGTAAATGTCATTTACGCAGATTAAAACAGGAATCAATACCCAGAGGAAAATTAATTTTTCGTTACAAAAAAAAGAGGATAATTTAATATTAATTTTCCGTTTAAAAAATCCGGATATTTAATAATATTACGTTAATATTTACTATTAACAAATAAATTTGGTCCAAAATACTAATCAACCAATCATTTGACCGAAGCCGAAGCCGAGCGACGATAATGGCACGAGGCTTGCCTTCTTCTTAACTCTTTAAGAGCTAGAGGAAGAGCAATTATATATATACCCATCAAAAGTATCTTCCTCCTCCAATATGGGACAATGTCACTTTGTCGTGAGAAACTCAAATATTTCATTTTTCCTCCATTTTTCAATCACCCTCTAAGCTTTAAAAAAACCTAACAATTACTAATAGTGTTTCTAAGGTCAGTAAACTATTTCCATGGAACGTCATGCAGAACCATATCCGGATTATTTAATCAGTATAAATTTTCGTCTTACTTATACTATATTAGTTTCCGGTATAAAATTCTGCATAACCAATATAGTCTCGGTATAACTGATCCAGCTTTAATTTCCAGTATTAAACGCCGCATAAGTCATGTAGAGTTTAGTAGCAAAAACCAAACATTGCATTACTACTTCCGGTATATCTTACACGAGAATTTATCTACACCTCCAGTTTCATTTTATGTGGTGGTATTTGATTGAAGATGCAGTTTAAGAAAAAGATGAAAACTTTTGAAATTATGGTTCTAAACGTAAAATCTTTTGGAATTGTGGTTCGAAACGTACCAAAAGACAATTGTGTTAGTATAAAAGCTTGTTATAAAGAGTAAAATAGAAACTTAAATTAGTGCTCACAAGCATAGAGATTTAAGGATGCTGACTGCTGATGTGAGGACAAACGAGCAAAAACAGCAGAGCAAGTTGTAGACTAGTTCAACTTTACGCTATGTCTAATGCTGAGACGCCATATTTATGTTCAAACCTCCAAAGTCCAATTCTTCTTCCAAGGGGATAGGGACATCTTCTTGTGTTTATTCTGCAAGTTTCTTTCAGTTCATTCACTACATGACTAGGACTTTGATTTTTCCCTGCTCCCACCTAACAAGAATCCAAACCATTTCCCTCTAAAAAAATCTGCTCGATTATTCTAGCAAGAACGAAAAAGATTGGCGAAAAGATTCTTGGGCATATCTCTTTTGTACTCTGTTTAGCAAGAATGCTTGCTCGGATCGGATGGGAACAATTTTCTGTGTTTGTCTTTGCAAGCAAAGGCGGAGCCAAAAATTTTATATAAGGAAATTAAATAAGATACTAATCTAAGATTGTCCACCTGGAATTTGAATCTACCACCTAAAACAATTGTTGAACCCCTTTTGCTACTTTACCAGAATTTTTCCTTATGTTAAGTAGATTCAAATATTATAAAAAGAATTCATTTTCCCCATTCCACCACACAGCGTAATTTTTCGTGGAAGGGAGATTCCAACCCTATCATCAACTGCCCCTGTCACTCTGTGCATGTGTTTTAGATAGCTACATAGAGACGGTTGATGGTTGTTGTCCCTCCATTATACAACCTATTGGTAAAAATGGATATTCTCTATACTATCTTCACCTGTATAGCGATCCTCTTATTCATATGTGTCGTTCCCATTTTAGTTTTGATAGTAAGGATCTATACTGGCAAGTCAATCAGAAACCCCAAATATGCACCAGTGCTAGGAACTGTGTTTCATCAACTCTTTTACTTCAACAGACTCTATGATTATCAAACAGAAGTGGCTAAAAAAAACCCTACTTCTCGGCTTCTATCGCCGGAGCAGAGTGAAACATATACAACTGATTCAAGAAATATTGAACATATTCTTAAGACCAACTTCAGCAAGTACTCCAAAGGCAAGCGTAATCAAGAAGTTCTGAGGGACTTGTTTGGCGAAGGGATTTTTGCCGTAGATGGCGAAAAATGGAAGCAACAGAGAAAACTTTCAAGCTTTGAGTTCTCAACTAGGGTTTTGAGAGACTTTAGCTGCACAGTTTTCAGAAAAAGAGCAACCAAATTGGTCAGCAAGGTTTCTGACCTCTCTATTTCCAATCAAGTTTTTGATATGCAAGTAAGTTATTCAACAACTTTCTTTAACACTTCCCCTCAATAATTTCACTGGTTAGTTGTTATTACTAGACTATGGCACCATATTTGTAGGAACTGCTAATGAAAAGCTCCCTGGATTCAATATTCAAAGTTGGCTTTGGAGTTGATCTGAACTGCATGGATGAAACAGGAGGAGATAATAACAAATTCATCAAAGCCTTTGATGACTCGAATGAATTGACATACTGGCGCTATGTCGATCCATTCTGGAAGCTTAAGAGATTCTTCAACATTGGCTCTGAATTCCTCCTTAAAAAGAACATCAAGTACATCCACGAATTCGTTGATGAACTGATAAGAACAAGGCGCAAACAGCTAGAAATGAAACAAGATTCTGTAAGTCTTATTTTGTTATTATTAGAACATTTCCATCTTCTAAAGCTTATGAATCTTTTTTCCGTTGTGCAAGATGGATAAGGAGGACATACTCTCAAGGTTTTTGGTAGAGAGTAAGAAGGATCCAGAGAAAATGAATGATCAATATCTCAGAGATATTATACTGAATTTCATGCTTGCTGGCAAAGATAGTAGTGCTAATACTCTTTCATGGTTTTTCTACATGCTTTGCAAGAATCCCTTGATCCAAGTAAAGGTTGTTGAGGAAATAAGACAAGTTATTGGTTATAACATAAGGGATAGTGAAAGTGTAGATGATTTTGTGGCAAGTATTACAGAAGAAGTCCTAGAAAAAATGCATTATCTTCATGCAACATTGACAGAGACCTTGAGGCTATACCCTGCAGTCCCAGTGGTAAAACATTTGTTTAAGAAAACACAATTTTTCATAATCGAAACCAAACTACTCTATCATTTCTACTTTCTGTATCTATAGATGACTATTTGTCATATCCAACATGTTATTTGTTGACACTCAGGATGGCAGGTGCGCGGATGCAGATGATGTTCTTCCTGATGGCTTTCATATCAGAAAGGGGGACGGAGTCTATTATGTGTCCTATGCAATGGGGAGAATGCCTTACATTTGGGGGAACGATGCTGAGGATTTCCGACCTGAAAGATGGTTGAAGGATGGGATTTTCCAGCCAGAGTCACCATTCAAATTCACAGCATTTCATGTAAGTACTAAACTGTCATACTTAGTGTGACTCCTGAATTGATATAGGTGATCACTGAGGCTATATACTATATAGTTTGTTTTTAAGTATAGTTTCAGAAAATAGGAAATTATGCTCAAAGATGTCAAGTTTTAGTACAGACCTAACGGAATATATAGCAGTTTGCATGCTTTGATCTCAAGGAGTTATCGATTCTTTTGGCCTGTCTTGTATATAATGTGTTATTATACCACTCGCACGAGGGCTGCATCATATTATTATTCTCTAATTTGTTGGTTTGTTTGATTTACAGGCTGGTCCACGAATATGTCTAGGCAAAGATTTTGCTTATCGACAAATGAAGATTTTTGCAATAGCTCTTCTTCATTTCTTCAGGTTCAAATTATTTGATGACACGAAAGAAGTAACTTATAGAACCATGTTTACACTCCACATCAATGAAGGGCTTCCAGTTCTTGCAGTTCCAAGAAGAGGATGAAATGCAGAAGGCACTTTGATTGTCATCTTTATAGCTAATGTACAGAAGTCAAGTCAGTCCATTTCTGCCGTTTGAAAAATAAAAAGTTACAAATATTCACAACTTTGTGACTAGAAAGTGAATGCTAATATTTCATCAGGTTCTTGATTTCTTCATAGAAGTACGGAATGGCTTGATATTAGTTAAATATTGTACCCTGCATTCCATATTCAAAAGTTGGCTTTTTTTTAGTGAACTTGAATAACAAACTAAAAAGTAGGAGTTGAAATTATAATAAATTATGTTGTCCAATTTAGTGTTCTTTTATAACAAATTTAGTGAATTAGTAATGCAAAACATACATGTGTGTATGTATATATTATTGGATCAAACTCATTCTGAACTCACCGTTAAATTCGCTTCTAGCACGGGATAAAGTTTGATGGACTAATGCAGACGATACCCTATAAAACAGATTGCACAAACATGGCTTTAGAAATACTGGATGCTTGACACTAGGGGTGAACATAGGTTCGGTTGGTTCGGGTTTTTTAATAATCAAACTAAATCAATTGTATCGGATTTTTAAATCTATAAACTTAACCAAACCAAACCAACAGAAGCCAAATTTTTCAATCTCGATTTTTCTGGTTTTCTCGGGTTTTTCGGATTTTTTTTCCCGATAAAATCTTCTTAGCACAAAATATAACTTGTGCTCCAAAAATTTATTTGGTACTAGTTGGATACAACTATATAAGATGTTACCCAAGAAAATAACACAAACTAATGTGAGATGAGTCACGACATATACTAAGATATTCAACAATAAAAATAATAAAATCGCATAAAATAAATATTTTCTAATTAATAAGCCAAAATGAAAATGAATATAATTTGAAAGTAATAAGTCTCGCTAAAATAAGTACGACGAATGAGTACTAAGTATTAATTATATAACTAAACGATAAAAAAATTAAGTTATGTATTTTCATTGTCTTAAAAATTAAGTCATTAAAAAAATTAATATATATATATATATATATCCAATTGTCTTTCCTAGTATTGAATTGAACGATTTTGGTTAGCATTGATATTGATTCGGTTTTGCTTTGGGCTTTATTTGATTTACTAATAATTATGGGGGGATTTGCATCTATACTCGCTTTTTGGGTCACGTTTTAACTTATACCCCACTTTGCAAAAAAAATTGTAAGCGTACCCATTTTTTGCTTAACTTCAGGCACTCCTTATTTGAATATATCTCAAGTATTATGATGACATTACTGCAAGGCTGAATTTTCTATGTTGGGGTTTACTACATTTGTCTTGCATGATCTGTTGATCTCTCTGTAACTTCTTGTCTAGTCATGACTAGGCTCTTCCTGAATCAACTACTAACTACTTGTCGGCCCATTCTCATATCCATTTTTCACGAAATCTTTCTTGAGTTATTTCCTTGTCTTAACTTACCTCACGTACTGGCTCCTTATCTATCAATAACATCTCGGGCAGGAACCCTTACTTCCCCTTTTAACGTTGTGCTTACATAATGTTCTGGAATCATGGCATATATGTAACATTTGAATAAGTGCAATCTCATCCCTTTCTCATTCTTATCATATCGTTCCATATTTACTAGATCCACTTAATTCTGACTTACTGCCACGTCATTCCATATTCCCCTCTTTTTGGGGAGAACTAAGAGTTGGAGCTACGATGACCCATTTACAGATATTTTTCCTTTTCATCTTTGGCGTCCTTTCACATCATCAATGACCCTTACTCGCCTTATGATAATCCTTTTGTACCAAGGATAACAAAATTCCTCACTCGTGATGGTGACACTTAGTGTAACTGGCACATACATCCCCTTGAGCTTAACTTTGTTTATATTACTTGCTTTAGGGAAGCGTCTCCCTGAATGACCATTCTCTGAATTTCTCATGAATCTTCTTTTGTTGTCCATCCTATTATCACCGGAACCAAAATTTGAAATTCTCTTGATGCTGACTATTATCAATCACTTAGTCCCTAATTCATGTTTAATTTATCTTGTTCACCAATCCATATTGGTTTTTATTACTCTGAGTTCTAGCTTTTTCCTTCTGCTAATCACGTTAGAGTCGCGAACTTATTTCTCGAAATGATGATATGACTTTATGGCCTATACTCTTTTGTTATTTCAAGGCATGTCACCTCTCGTCTTTTCCTTCATTTGACTGTAGACCATGTAATACTGTCATCTTTTCGATCTATCGTTGTCTTCCTGTATCATATCTTACTCATAATGCTTCATCAACTCTTTTCTTATTTCCCGCTAATATTTATGTCTATCACTTTATTCTGAAAACTTCAACAAGATATTCTTTTACTTTTAGCTCCCCTTTTCTCCATCCACTGGCTCTTCGGGTTGCCTAGCATTATTTCTCTACTAGGAACGGGAGTCATACTAAGATAATATTTATCCCTTCCAGGTTTCTAGTACCTATCTTTGTAGCACTCGTACCTAGTTGTACTATTTTAGAGTGCACCATCTAGGTGTCTCACAAGGAGATCCATTAACACCTTTGTAATATCTTTCGGAAATATCAACTAACACAAACAATCCATTTACCATTTTGGGTTACCCTAACCCCAACCGGATCCTAATATCTTGTCCTTTTCTTAAACTACACATGTTAGCCCCTAATAGGGTATAACTGAGATGGGTGTGGCCGATTCTACATACATATGTTACTGTTGAAGGTAAGTCACAATGCTTATACTTTTTTGCCAGAGTTGAAAATACCGATAGTCTTCATTAATTGGGTACCTCGTACCCTTCTCATCTTGCTCATTTTACTTGTTGAAGCTTGTATCTATCTTCTGAATCTTTTATTTCCTTTCACCATAGATGTGAATAGATATTCTTGCCTTAAGGCTTCTTATCCGGAAGCTTACACGTAAGGTACACACAAGTTCTACTGAAGACCTCACATGTATCCTTCATAGAAATGATGCAAACTCGAGTTCCTCTAATTCAACACTTCCATAGCTATATTCTATAACGGCTCTACGATAAAGCCAGTTAGAAGAAGTACCAGCCTTATGAGAAGTTAGTATGGAGCTCCCGCCGAATTGTATAGGCACCAGAGGTGCAAGTATTATAATAGAGCTTCAAATGGTGGATGTGATTTATACCTATGTGGGTGGGAGGTTATGAAAGAAAGATAGAAGAATGTAAGGTGATATTTTAAAGTAAGTAAGGTAAAGGTGAACAACATAAGAAATACTCGAGTATATAAGGATAATAGTGGTCCATACTTCAGGTAAAAGACTAGAAGCGCGGTGATCCAGTATCCAGGAATGATAGCAGCGTCGTTAGTGGCATACCTTCCAGCATATGGTTTCTAAGTACCGAAAGGTCTAATTAGAGAGTAAAAGAAGAGTTAGAGACGATGTGATGTCTCGCTTGATGTTCCAGAATAACATAAGGAAATCTATATTGCAAGCAAGTTGAAGGAAGATTACGAACAAGTATGAATAGATATGTGTAGGTCGCAAGCTAAGTATGGTAGAGCGACAAGATTTTAGGAAGACAGGAGTAAGGATAAGAAAAGGTGAGTGAAAAGGTGACAAAAATGGATAAGTTCTTGGGATGCTATAAAGTACGGTTATGAAAGTATAGTATCACCCATAGGTAGATCAATCTAATTACTCCGGATATCCTCGATGAGACGCGAGCCCTAGCGGCGGTGTTACACAAGAGATCAAGTTATCGGTGGTAGATGATGGATCAACCATAGGGTGAATCAACAATAGATGGATGAAAGTTCAAACATGAGATGAGATTAGACCATCACTCTTAAGGATAAGCAACGAGAGTAACCTGGAGTTGTTTGCAGTCCTTAGTAATGATAAATCGAAGTAAAAATTATGGTATAGTATGACCTACGTAGATACAGTAAAGTCATACGAATGGATAACCAGGTCTATGAAATAAGATATAGCACTATTCATAAGTTCGATAAAATATCAAGCGAAGAACTTCAGCATACCTATAAATGCCCAAAGAGACATCTTATCAAGCTCTGTATATGCTCATAAAATTACGCATGGAGATTGGCTCAAGACTGGGGAATAAGGAGAGAAGAGTCGCATAGGCGTGCATACAAGGTCAGAATCATACAGGCTGCATGATGGAAGGCAGCAACAGTTACGAGGTTGGAAGGATTCCGACCACAAGCCATGGTGTGAGAAAGAGGCCTAAAGAGGGGAATGCCCTGGCCTTTGGATTTATTCACAGAACAGTCGCCTAGATGGCAAGGAGAGTACTAAAGTATTCGAAAGACATAGGTTATGAAAATGATCAGTGCACCAGTCAACATTCGAGGACGAATGTTTCAAAGGAGGGAATGATGTTACACCCCATGTTTTCGCACATGAAAGTGCACCATGAGTAAATTGATATAAGCTCGGGAATGAGATTATTTTGAGATTTTAAGTATTATGTTATTTCAAACAAGTGATAAGTAAATTCGTGAAGGTGAGAAGGTAAGCAAATCGAAGAAAATGAATTTCGTCAAAGTTTGACATTTTGAGATAAAATATTGTCCGAGCGGTAATACCTGATATTTATGGACTAGTACCATACAAGTTATGTAATATTTTAAGTAAGTGAAAATAATTCTTAACTATGTGGGTAATTGGTTAATTGTTGGATAATGGGACATTACCTAGTTAATTAATCATTAGTGATGGAGTAATTGCAATTTTGGATAAGGATTAAACTCAAAAACGTGGCATCCCACTAATCTAGCATGATGACTCTTATACTATACTTGAAAGGTGGCAAGTAATGGCAAGTTCTTAAATGGATGATTACCCTATGGCTCAATAACAACACAAACCCTTTTTACACACTATTATTAACAAAAAAGAAGCGAAAAATGGCAGAAGAAGTGAGCAACAAACGGGTCATTCTTAAAAACTATGTCACGGGTTACCCTAAGGAATCTGACATGGAAATCAAGAATTCCACCATTAAACTCAAAGTTCCAAAAAGGTGACTTAGTTTGGGGAATGAGTATAGTATTATAACATCTACTCATACTCTCTTTAAAATTCATGACGAGGATGTGCCTCTTTCCTACTACACAGGAATCCTCGGTGTCTTATTTCTGGTTTACGGGAGTTTAGGATTTGGAAACCTGCTCATATCTCTGGGTATGAGAATGTTGTAGTTCTTAACTAAGTGGTCCTTATGTTACCTGGTGCAACCTTTTTCAAGAATAGCACACGGATTTTTCCCTACTTCAGGTATGTTAAGATCATCCCTTTTTTTTTTTTGGCATGATCCAAATTATACAGAAGAAACGAGCAAACGCACGATTTTCATAAATTACTCTATTCATAGAAATACTAGGGGTGTTTATATTCTTGATTCCCCATGTGAATTATTATTATCTTCTGTTCGTGGGTCCTAGAAAAATACGTATTTAATAATGTTTATCCAAAAGGCATATTGATTTTTATGGCATTCCGAGAAAATTTTATTAACGCATTTCTCATGCATTTATACATGTACATTGACTCATGACCAGATGGCGTTATATACGCGTATGTATGTATATTATATTTATATGGGATATGGAAAAAGGTTATGGCATTTTATATGCACCACCACCTGACCAGCTGGTATACGTTGATGATTTTGCCTACAGTGGCCGATATGATATGATATGATGGGATGCCCTCAGAGGCCTGATGATGTTATGAAACATGTACCTATGCACGACATGACATTCATACTCATATGCATGACACTATAATTATTTCATGATTTACAGAGTTATCCAGACTTACAGGTTGAGTCATTTACTTTGTATATCTTTCATGTCTGTTATGTACTTATTATGTGCCTTACATACTCGGTACATTATTCGTATTGACGTCCCTTTTGCCTGGGGGATGCTGCGTTTCATGCCCGTATGTCCCGACATACAGATCAAGATCCCTCTAAGTATGCTATCAGCTCAGCGGAAGATGTTGGTGCGCTCCATTTGCTTCAGAGTTGCTCGTTTGGTTAGTATGACTTAGACGTGTATTGTTTTATGGCGGGACTTTGTCCCGACCTTTATGAAAATTATGTATTCTTAGAGGCTTGTAGACAGATGTCATGTACGTAAAAGATTGTATGGCCTTGTCGGCCTATGTTCAGTATACGAGTGGATATTTGGTCTTATAGGTCTGTATGCCTTATGTATATGTTGGTATCTCAAGTTGTATTCTACTTATCTTACGGAAACCTTCCAGCTCAGTTATCTATGATAGTATGATACGTTATGTTGGTACTCGGTGGAGTAAGGTACCGGGTGCCCGTCGCGGCCCATCGGTTTGGGTCGTGACAAAAGTGGTATCAGAGTTTAGGAAATTGAGTTCTTACAACTGAGCTCTACCACACGTAACTTAGCACATGTAGAGGCCTAGAAAAGACAATTAACTAGAGAGATTCATCAATTGGCTTGTTTGGGGGTTCAGTTAGTAGACTCTAGCAATTGAGGAGTTGCACTCCAAAATACTGCAAAATCATCTCTCATAGTTGAAGTAAAGGAGAGGCAGTACGAGGACCCAGAGTTAGTCAAGTTGAGAGAGCGGGTTCCACAATAGAAGAAGCCACTTAGAACTCGGGTTCTCAGATACATGGGTCGTTTGTGTGTTCCAGATGTAGCAAGGCTACGAGACAGGATTATGTCAGAGGCACATTATTCATGGTATCCCATTCACCCTGGGTCGACGAAGATGTATCATGACATTAAGGATATGTATTGGTGGAACGATATGAAGAGGAACATTTTTGAGTATGTCGCTCAATTCCCTAGTTCCCAGCAGGTGAAGATAGAGCACCAGAAGCCCGGAGGGCTAATGTAGACTATAGATATCTCGACATGGAAATGGAAGGCGATAAACATGGACTTTATCACGGGTTTACCTCATTCTCATCGTAAGTTCAATTCCATATGTCGACAGGCTCACGAAATCAGCTCATTTCCTACCGGTCAGATCTACATATACATCAGAAAATTATGCAAAATTATATATTAAGGATATAGTACGACTTCACGGAGTCCCAATATCTATTATATCTGACCGTGGAGCCCAGTTTACAGCACATTTTTGGAGGTCATTTCAGAAAGGTCTGGGGACTCAGGTGAATCTCAGCACAGCTTTTCATCCACAAACTGATGGACAAGCCGAGCGCACAATTCAGACGCTCGAGGATATTTTACGAGCGTGTGTGCTGGATTTTAAAAGAAGTTGGGATGAACATCTACCTCTTATTGAATTTGCATATAATAACAGTTATCACTCTAGTATCCTGATGGCTCCGTACGAGGCTTTGTATGGGCGCAGGTGCAGATCTCCTATAGGGTGGTTTGATGTTGGAGAATCTGGGTTACATGGGCCAGATCTGATTCAACAGTCCATAGAAAAAGTAAAGCTTATCCGGGAGCGACTGTTGGCAGCTCAAAGTCGTCAGAAGTCATATTCTGACGTGCGGCGACGAGATTTAGAGTTCGGGGTTAATGACTGGGTATTCTTAAAGGTGTCACCTATAAAAGGTGTGATGAGGTTTGGCAAGAAAGGAAAACTTAGCCCACAGTATATTTGACCTTATAGGATCATTCGGAGAGTGGGCCAAGTAGCTTATGAGTTAGAATTGCCCTTGGAATTGGAATCTGTTCATCCGATTTTTCACGTATCTATGTTACGAAAGTGCATTGGCGATCCTACCGGAGTGATGCCCACGGATGATGTACAGATTACAGAGGACTTGTCATACGAGGAAATTTCGATTGCCGTCTTAGACCGACAAACCCGCAAGTTACGGAATAAGGAGGTAGCCTCCGTGAAAGTACTTTGGAGGAACAACAATGTGGAAGAAATGACTTGGGAGGCCGAGGAAAACATGAAGTCTAGATATCCCTACTTATTTCCTCCTCCAGAGAAGGATCCGACTGAGACGTCATAACCTCAAGGTACATGTACGGATTTTTGTGTTAGTTATTGTCATTGGTCGTGTGAGGCCATTGTCGTTATTGATGATTGTGGTCTTGTGTGGCGTTGGATTATTAAGATTCTACAAGGAGAGTTGGTAGTAGTGTTGTTACAAGGGCGACCCTACCGAAAGTTATATAGATTCCGGGGAGTTGAACATTCGAGGACGAATGTTTTTAAGGGGAGAAGGATGTTACATCTCGCGTTTTTGTACGTTAAAAGTTTTGTCTTCAGTTAATCGATGTAGACTCGGGGATGATATTATCTTGAGATTAACGTATTTAAGCTATTTATAACAAGCGAGAAGTAAGTGTCATGAAGGATAAAGAGTACGCGGATTTATTTCCAGATGAACTTCCAGGTATTCCTCTAGAGCGAGAGATTGATTTTGGCATTGATTTGCTTCTGGGAACGCAACCAATATCCATCCCTCAGTATAGAATGGCACCTGCCGAATTAAAGGAGTTGAAGGAGCAGTTAAAGGATTTACTGGAGAAAGGTTTCATCAGACCCAGTACCTCACCTTGGGGTGCACCGGTATTGTTTGTACGGAAGAAAGACATCTCGCTAAGGATGTCCATCGATTATAGGCAACTGAACAAGGTAACTTTTAAGAATAAGTATCCACTTCCAAGGATAGACGACTTGTTTGATCAGTTGCAGGGAGCAAGATGCTTTTCAAAGATAGATTTGAGGTCGGGGTACCACCAGGTCAAAGTTCGGGAGAAAGATATTCCCAAGACAGCCTTCAGGACCCGATATGGACACTTCGAGTTCCTTGTCATGTCCTTCGGGTTGACGAACGCACCTGCCATATTTATGGACTTGATGAATAGCCTATTTCGGCCATATTTGGATATGTTCGTGATAGTATTTATTGATGATATTATGGTTTATTCACATTCAGAGGATGAGCATGTGGAACACCTGCGCGCGGTACTCCAAGCCCTTCGTGATAATAAATTGTATGCTAAGTTTTTTAAGTGTGAGTTCTGGTTGAAGTCTGCAGCATTCTTGGGGAACATTGTATCCGACAGAGGTATAAAGGTAGACACTCGGAAGATTGAGGTTGTGAAATCCTGGCCTAGAACTACCATTCCGAACAGAGATCCGTAGCTTTCTAGGCTTAGCAGGATACTACCGGAGGTTCGTAGAGGGTTTTTCTTCTCTTTCAACACCATTAACGAAGCTAGTGCAGAAAGCGACTAAGTTTCAGTGGACAGAGGCATGTGACCAGAGTTTCCAAGAGCTTAAGAATAGGTTGACCTCAGCGCCAGTTCTAGAACTTCCAGAGGGTCCAGATGGTTATGCCATGTATTGTGATGCCTCAGGTGTCGGGTTAGGATGTGTCCTGATGCAACATGGGAAAGTAATTGCGTATGCTTCGAGGTAGTTCTGGAAGCATGAGCGGAATTATATGACCCACGACCTCGAATTAGTTGCGGTTGTCCATGCACTTAAGATATGGCGGCATTATTTATATGGTGTTCATGTTGATGTGTTCACATATCGTAAAGCCTGCAATATATCTTCAAGCAAAAAGAGTTGAATTTGTTACAGAGGCGATGGCTTGAGTTATTGAAAGATTATGAGGTTAACATTCTCTACCATCTGAGGGATCTGGGAGTTCAAGGGTTCGAGAGTTTATTGCATTGAGTCCCCCAGAGTTCACGGGGACAGATCTGAGGGAGGACCCGCAGGATTTCATAGACTAGCTTCACAGGATCTTTCGGGTTATTCATGCCATGGAGAAAGAGGCAGTTGAGTTAGCAGCTTTTCGACTCCGAGATATAGCCATCCTTTGGTACGAGGGATGGGAAAGGTCCAGGGGACGTGATGCACCTCCAGCTATTTGGGAAAAATTTTCATGTGCCTTTCTTGACCAGTACTTACCGCGAGAAATCCGGCAGGCCCGATTCAATCAGTTTCTAGCCCTCAACAAGGAAATATGAGTGTTCGAGAGTATAGTCTCCATTTTGACTCATTAGCCAGATATGCACCATCCATAGTTTCTACTATGCGGGATAGAATCCACAGGTTTATAGCAAGGTTGGCCCCAGAGTTATCCGAGGCATGTGCCACCGCTGCATTACAGGATATTATGGATATCTCCCGGATTCAGGCCTTTTCCAAGAATATAGAAGGGGGTAGGTGTTGGCAGCAGGGTACGGAGAAGACTGTGTCAGAGCAGCAGAAAAGGATGAGATTTTCCGGATCTCAGGAGCAGTCTCAGGTTAGTTATAGGCCCAAGTACTTCGAACGACCACCTAGACCTCCGCCATCTCAGTCACAGGGTTACAGGTACGACCATTATACTCAGTCAGGACCAGGTGAGAGCTCCCAGGCGTCAAGTTTGCAGCGACAACAAGGTTTAGGGCAGACATGGCCATTTTCACCGCGGTGTGCCATCTGCGGTAGAGGACATTTGGGTCAATGTCGAGACGGTTCTGTTTCTTGCTATACATGTGGACGTGCGGGGCATATTATGCGAGATTTCCCAAATGGAGATTTTGGGGGAATAGCGCAACTAGCAAATTCAGCAACAGGATCAGCTATGTCCGTGCATCCTTCAGGGCGCGAGTCTCAGTCTTCGGCTGGTAGAGGTCGAGGCAGAGGTAAAGGGTCCAGTTCAGGTGGTAACAGAATCGTATCTATGCGCTAGCGGGTCGAAGGGACCAAGAGTCCTCACCATACGTTGTGACAGGTATGTTGACCATTTGTTCTCAAGATGTTTATGCCTTGATAGACCAGGATCTACTTTATCATGTATTACCCCATTTGTCGCGAGGAAATTTGGTATAGTGCCTGAAATACTAAGTGATCCTTTTGCGGTATCTACACTGGTAAGAGAATCGATTATCGTTAGACGGGTTTACCGAGGTTGTACGGTGACAGTTTGTGGTCGTCAGACCTCAGCCGACTTAGTTGAGCTAGAGATGTTGGATTTTGATGCTATCATGGGCATGGACTGGTTGGCAGTTTGTTATGCCACAGTTGATTGTCGAGCAAGGACATCCAAATTTTATTTTTCGGGTGAGCCAGTCCTTGAATGGGTAGGTACTATAGCGACACCCAGAACTAGATTTAGTTTCTATCTGAAGGCGAGAAAAATGATCACAAAAGGGTGCATTTCTCATATTGTGCGAGTTAAAGATGCAGATGCTGAGATATTCCAGTAGTCAAAAGAGTACGGTGCAATCTTTAAGAATATTATACGGAGTTTTCCCTACTCCAGGTATGTTAACACTAAGCCCTTCTTTCATTTTGGCATGGTCTCGTAATTACACGAGTTTGATAACGAGTCATAAAGAAAAATTCATATCCCGGAATTTACGTATATTTCTCTAGTTTTGTAAGTTACAATATTCTCTTTATCGGGACTTCATATTCGTTGAGTATTTCTTTTTCCGATAAAGAGAGTAGAGAATTTATATATATAGTATTACAGTATTTTCATTACCATCGAGATATAATCGATGGGCAGGCCCCTATTGGGCAACCTCTGATCGGATGGTAAGTTATATACAGAGCCTACTGTGGCCGAGCGCCTATGAGCGAGCTCAGTTGGCCGAGATACAGAGTCTATTATGGCCGAGCGCCTATGAGCGAGCCTACTACGGCAGAGCATTTATATATATATATATATATATATATATATATATATATATATCGAGCCTTATAGGGTCGGACAGCTATTTTACTTATTATATTGAGAGGATTGAGTCAGTATCAGCAGGTAAGCATATGTTCAGGTTATCAGTTCAGTTTCAGCTTTCTGTATACTGCATTACATACTCGGTACATTATTTCGTACTGAGGTCCCTTTCTGGGGGGGCTGCATTTCATGCGTGCAGATTCAGACAGACAGACGGGTAGACCTCCTCAGTAGGTTGTTGCCCGAGTCCAGCTTTATCGGTAAGCTCCCCGTCCTTCAGAGTTACCGGGTCTAGAAGTTTTGTGTACATCTCGTGTATATATGTAGATAGGTTATGGGTAGGTCGGGGCCCTGTTCCGATCACAGTATATCTATCAATAGAGGCTTGTAGACATATCCTGTCGGTTAGTGCAGTATGTTGGGCTTGTAGGTCCTGTACGTATATTTTGTTAGCTTGTCAGTTGTAGTAATTATGACGGCCTTGCCGGCCTAGCTTTATATTGACATTAGACAGCGTTAGTCTCTATTCAATTTATATTCTGCATCGCACATTATCTTATAATGTGGCCCATGGACAAAGTATGACATTACATGTTCAGAGTCTCTTAGTCGCAAGTGATATGCAAGGATAGGTAAGGCACTGGGTGCCGGTCTCGCCCCCAGGCTCGGGGCGTGACAATACGGTCCTGAAGTAGCAAAAAACTTTGCCTGAAGTGTAGCAAAACTTCAGATATTTTTGCATGAAGTTTGGCCTGACTTGGAAAGGCAATCACGTCCATAAAGGGCTGGTGGGTGGGGGTAGAGTCTCAAACTTCAGTTCATAGTGCAAATGGAAAACTTCAGTTCAATAAAACAACAACATGTGTTGGCTGAAATTTTTGTTTGTAACTGCTGAACTTCAGCATTCTAGTAGCTGAAGCTTTGTTCTGTATTTGCTGAACTTCAGCATGTTTTAACTGAAGCTTTATTTTGTATTTGTTGAACTTCAGTATGTTTTAGCTGAAGCTTTGTTCTGTATTTGCTAAACTTCAGCATGTTTTAGCTGAAGCTTTGTTCTGTTTGTGATGAACTTCGGGGCTGAAGTTTGTTTTGTATTTGCTGAACTTCAGCTTTCTAGGAGCTTAAGTTTTTGTTTATATTTGTTGAACTTCAGCATTCTTAGAGCTGAAATTCTAAAAGAACAATGAATTTAATAAATCATGATTAGCAGCGATTGATGTTGTTCATTTCAAAGATTAAAGAATTAAAATATTTTCGACATGAAAACAAGCTACTACAGATAAATTAGAACAAAAAACCAATGTGCCTGTAAAGCTAAAATATCTAAGAGGTTAAATTATTGTAAATAAGACCCAACTGAAAATAATGGGACAAGCATATATATATATATGAATCATCAGGCTAGAATGCATAACAATATCTCAATCTTCAACATTCAGAAAACGAAGGAGGAGGAGGAGAAAGAGGCCTGAAGTTGTTTAAACAGTGGGTACAAGTTAAAAAAAGTTTTAAAAGTGGGTATAGGTTAAATGGGGGTGACCAAATAGGGCGGCCCGTGCAATGTTTACCAATTATGGGTTATGACATAGGGGATCTTTGAGGGGAAACTATTTACCCGCCCCTGCCCATGTGCTTTGCCCCTACCCATTTTTTTAATACCCCGTCAGAGCCAACCAAATGAAGTCAAATTAAGCTACTAAACCAAGCCAATTCAAGCGAAGCCAAATAGGTAATGGGTGGGTAGGTACAGATTGTGAATACCTAATTTTTGCACCATTTAAATCCTCCAAAAGTTGTTAGAGTCAATTTCCCTTCAATCATTATTTTTCTGATATTTTTGTGCATTTTAATTGGATTTCTTTTCACAAAAATACCAAAAATAA
>ML407841.1:0-66289 GCA_005239525.1 Nicotiana knightiana | reverse complement strand
CCGATGAAAGACCCAACTTAGAAACCAATTTTTTAGCAGTGTAGAAATCTTTTGGTAAGTCAAAGTTACTCGGATTAAGTTCATTCATAAGTCCAATAATAGAATCCATGCCCGCTTTGGAAATAGAGCTATCCGATTTAATACTTAGCAATCTAACCGCAACAGACAACTTGGAATGCACCGAGCCTTCATACAATGGACGATTAGCTTCCACTAACTGTTCATAGAAACGCTTAGCCTCATTATTTGGTTCGGATTGAACCCCAGGAAACGTCCCAAAAGCATCCCTCACCATTTCATTGTATCGAGAATTTTCAACATTATGATCCGCAATGGGACTACCCTCACCACCAAAAGAATTATGAAAATTAACATCTTCTAAACTAGCATGATTCCCCCATGAACAGTTCATATGTAATAATTTTCTACAAACCCTTTCTTATAGAGATGGACTTTAACTTCGTCTTATTTCAATAACTTAACACACTTACATTTCACACAAGGACACCTAATCCTTCCTCATATAAGAAAATCATCAAGTGTTTGAGCCTTAGCAATAAATTCAGCAATCCCTTCAATAAATTCATCCCTCAACCCCGCACGATTAGGATGATTTCTATTATACATCCATCTGCGATGCACAAATTCCATCTACACAAATAGAAATCTATAAATGAGATATTTAAAAAAATTTATTTATTTAAACTGGTTACAAAGTTATACTCTTTCAAAGGTTCGTTTTAGATATACACATATCATTGTGTCAAAACACTTTAATTAATATATTTTATTTTTTTTAATTAATATTTTTAACCCTCGAGATCTCACATTAATCCCTATTCTAAATAATATAAGTTTTTAAATGTAATAATTAAATTTGAATAGCTTCTTAAATGTTCATATAATCCAAATTAACCAATGATTTCTCAAATTTACAAATTAATCTTAATGTTGAAATTGAAAATTTTTAAATTAATATCATTCTAAAAGTGAATATAGAAATATTACTATATTATTTTATATGATTCTTTGATTATAATTTTTGGAAAAATTAATCTTCATTAGTCATTTTCTCACTTTAAACAAATCATTATTTGTCTTGTGAAGTTGTAGGATTAAACAATTTTCTAATCTTTATGATAATATTAAGCTAGTTTAATTAGCTTATAAGCCTAGCGAATTACCTTAGTTTAATTTGAGTTAAATGCGGATCGCGTCCTAAAAAGCACATGAATTTCAATTAATGCCATCAAGCAATATTCTTTATTATTTTTTTGGACTAATCAATTGAGTTTTCTTTAAACAACTTTTAAGTATATTAGCAGAAGAACAAGAACTTAATCAGAAGATCGATGATGGCGCCCAAAGTTATTCTATTTAATCTATTAAAGCTAGTAAAGATAATGGAGTATCTTTAAAGTATATTATCAGAATTAATATTATTTTCTTAGTGCTTTGACAATATTTCAACTTCTGCTAGTTGTAATAAATTAGAACTGACTCTACTATTGCCTTTTCCTTTCTCCTCTTTTAATAATAAATAAATATATATAGGGTCAAGATAAAAGTGATTGAAGACCATCTCTTTATGAAGTACTATATACTTTTCACAAAATAAATGTGTTTAATTTGCAGATGGGTATATTATCTGAACAGTGAATTGAATGCTTAATGTGGTTCATGAAATAATGAGATTTCTTTTATTAATCAAACAATGAGATTTCTAATACTTAATGTGGTTCAACGAAATACTTACCTCGATGGAAAAAATGTCGGAGAAGTCAACTGAGGAATAGTGTAACATGCTTGATTTCTGTTGTAGCAGAGAAGAGACAATTATAAGTGCAACAACTGAACTCATTAACCAAAGAATTCAACAAACATCCAACTTGTTTAATTTGTATGGATATCATACTTTGCATTTCAGTTAAGGAAAGGTGAACCTCTAATAGTGACCGTAGCATGTGATTTTTGTTGAATTATGACAGAAATGCACATGCTCTTCAATTGTGAAATAGACATGCCTAGCCTCACCGAATCCTCCATTTCATTGTCAATTAGTCATCTGCTCTTATCCTTTTCTTTTTTAAAAAAAAAAATGAAGCGAATTTCTGCTAATTTTTGTATTTTGAACCCATAAGATTTAAATATGAAGGTGGAGTTTATATGAATACCTGAAAATGAAAATATCCTATGTACTCCGATATTATCTCCTGGATTGACTTTTTCTAGAATTATTTAAAGACCACAAGACTTTAGAAACTCCATTGATCTTTTGACCGAATAATTTAAAATTTCTAATTTTAGCAGAGGTATAATAATTTCAATTTTTTAGTAATTAAAAAACCTAATGGACGAAAAAAAGAGAGCTACTGGACTTCCAATTTCTATGGCCGCTAATCACGCACCAGATTACTAAACCCAAGAAAAAGGAGAAAAAAGAGTGTGAAAAAGAAAGATAGAGAGACTTTTTCTTTTTAGTTTTCTTCTTGTGAAAAAGAAAGATAGAGAGACTTTTTCTTTTTAGTTTTCTTCTTGTGAATTCTAACAAGCTTAATGTTACATATAGCATAGTTTTTATAAGAAAAGAAGTGAATAACTTACCTGCAGCGGCGCCGGCGGGTTTGGATGGGGGAAGTTTGAGTGAGAGAGAGAAGAGAGAAGAGAGAAGGAAGAAAAGAGGGAAAGGAAAAGAAAGGGGGATGCACTTAGGATTTTTTTTAAAACCCTCCGACAGATTCGGTCGAAAATTTTGGCAAAAGGTGTCTACCTCGTTTTACTAAAGATTTCCGACCGAATCAATCGTTAAATTTTTTTATTTTTAATTATTTCCGACCGCATTGGTCGGTAACAGTAACATGGAATTTTTCGCCAAAATTTACGACGAACATAGACAGAATATTAGTCGTAACTATTATTAAAAGTTGAAAAATATATTTTTATGCATTCTGACCGATTCCGCTGGAAATTTCCGACAAATTTTTTCCGTCGAAAATTTTTGTCGGAAAATCAACGTTTTTTAGTAGTGATAACTGCTCGGTTTGCGCAACTCCATTATCCTTTTCTCTCATCTCATTTTTCTTACCTCTCACTTAGCATTTATTGCCTAAAACAACTAGCATTAAAATAGATCACATATTTTTAGAACCACAAAATTAACTATAATTGTAATTACCATTTTCACGGTAAATAGTTTGGCGCTCACCGTGGGGCTAAAAATAATAGTGATTGTTTTAGTACTGGTTTCTAAAAACACAAGTTATTCTTTACAATTTTTCTTGTCCAAGAATCTTCAACTTCAGGACAGAAAATGTCTAACTCAGTGAATGCACATGAAAACAACGGTCCCAAGGATCATGGAGAGAACGATGCAGCTGCTTCAGGCACCGGTGTACCACCGCAAAACCTTGAAGGGGCACCAGTACAAATCTCATTGATGAAGGCTCACGCAACATTCTGCATGTCAATATGCTTACATACAGACGGAAATGTGCGGGGAGAAGACTGACACGAAGCGCGGAGAACTCCTGCTCGAAAAGAAGCAGCCCAATTGATCAACAAAAGGCATCTCCAAGAATTTCTCAACGATCGAGCCAAGAACCACTTCCGAGAAAGAGAATCGAATAGGAAAAATGGGCCAGAAGAACCCCAGCACGCCATTCACGTGATTATTGGAGAAACCGATGTCCCACGAGGACCCATGTTCAAACGGGCCAAAGTTCCCATCACCAAGGAAGAGCAAACTCAACGTTATATGCTTGAAGGAACTGTTGTGTTCATAGAAGAAGATATTGAAGCCTTGTCTCAACCACATAATGATGAACTGGTAATTTCTTTTCTCTTAAATAACATTCAAATTAAACGTATGCTCGTGGATCCAGGTAGCTCGGCCAATATAATCGGATCGGGGGTAGTGGAGCAGCTCGAACTGCTCAACAAAATCATACCCGATTCTCGATCCCTTAATGGGTTTAACATGACGAGCAAAACGACGAAGAGGGAAATCACCCTCCCAGTCAATGTGTCCGGTACAGTTTAGGATACCAAGTTTCACATCATCGAAGGTAATACGAGATACAACGTCGTGCTTAGAAGGCCATGGATACACAGCATGAGGGCGGTACCATCGACTTTCCATCAGATGTCGAAGTTCCCAACTGAAGATGGAGTAAAAATGGTGTATGGAGAGCAAACGCGTCAAAGGAAATGTTCGCAATACACAGCATGACACTGGCGCCCATATACTTCACCTCGGAGGGGTCAGAAGAAAAACAGGTCCCCGAAGATGATGAAGAAGACTTCCTCACTCCTCGAACCTTCGTTGCCCCC
The DNA here is from genome assembly GCA_005239525.1 of Nicotiana knightiana. Taxonomy (NCBI): domain Eukaryota; kingdom Viridiplantae; phylum Streptophyta; class Magnoliopsida; order Solanales; family Solanaceae; genus Nicotiana; species Nicotiana knightiana. The sequence goes on along the minus strand of ML407841.1, from coordinate 61,960 downwards.
GAAGAATCGGACGCAACAAATCAATGGTCGAAGAACTGGAGCAAGTTGTTTTGATGGAACATCTTCCAGATCGAAAGGTATACCTGGGAATGGGATTAACCCCCAAACTCAGGAAGAAACTCATTCAATTTCTTATTAACAACATTGATTGCTTTGCTTGATCCCACTTAGACATGACAGGGATCACGCCGGAAATAACCACTTATCGGCTAAGTGTCGACCCTTGGTTCAAACCGGTGAAGCAAAAAAGGAGGCCTCAGTCCGAGGTAAAACATGTGTTCGTCAAAGACGAGGTAACGAAACTCCTCAAAATAGGGTCTATCAGGGAAGTAAAATATACCGAATGGTTGGTCAATGTAGTAGTGGTTCCCAAAAAGGGGAACAAATTAAGGACGTGTGTAGATTATAAAGACTTAAATAAAGCATGCCCTAAAGATTCATTCCCGTTGCCCAACATTGATCGCTTTATTGATGCCACGGCTGGCCACGAGATCCTCACCTTTCTCCACGCCTACTCCGGGTATAATCAAATTCAAACGAACCCCGAGGAAAGGGGAAAAAATCCGTTCATCATGAAGTATGGCACATACTGCTACAATGTAATGCCCTTCGGGCTAAAAATGCGGGGGCCACGTACCAACGCTTAGTTAATAAGATGTTCGAACATTAAATAGGCAAATCCATGGAAGTTTACATTGATGACATGCTAGTTAAGTCCCTGCGCGCAGAGGACCATTTGACTCATTTGCAGGAAACTTTCGACATCCTTAGGAGCTACAACATGAAGCTCAACCCCAAGAAATATGCCTTCGGCGTAGGTTCGGGAAAATTTTTAGGCTTCATGGTATCAAACAGGGGGATTGAAATCAACCCCGACAAAATCAAGGCCATCGAAGAAATCATGATGGTAAACAATGTGAAGGTCGTACAGCGGATGACCGGGCGAATAACGGCGTTAGGCCGATTCATCTCGAAGTCATCAGATCGGAGCCATCACTTTTTCTCCCTACTCAAAAAGAAAAACAACTTTGAGTGGACTCTGGAGTGCTAGCATGACTTGAAGGAGTTAAAGAGGTATCTCTCAAGCCCGCCTTTGCTCCACATCCCAAAGGAAGATGAAATGCTATACTTGTACTTACCAGTGTCTGAGGTAGCGGTAAGTGGCATGTTGGTTCGATAAGAGCAAGGTACATAATTCCCTGTCTACTATGTGAGTCGAACACTGGGAGATGCTGAAACCAGGTATCCACACTTCGAAAATTAGATCTTGCATTAATAAGTGTATCTCGAAAATTGAAGCCTTATTTTCAATGTCACCGTATATGTGATTTAACGACATATCCTCTTCGAAATATATTGCATAAACCCGAATTATCAAGTCGACTGGCCAAATGGGCCATCGAACTCGGGGGATATGATATTGAATATCATCCCCGAACGGCTATCAAGTCCCAAATTTTGGCGGATTTCGTGGCGGACTTTACGCCCGCCCTTGTTCCCGAGGTAGAAAAAGAACTTTTACTAGAAACGGGCACAACATCAAGGATATGGACCTTATTCAACGAAGGTGCTTTGAACGTGAAAGGCTCCGGGCTCGACATTGTTTTGAAGCCACCTACGGGTAGCTTGATTAGACAATCTATAAAAACTGCAAAGTTGACTAACAACAAAGCCGAGTATGAGGCTATGATTGCAGGTCTAGAATTGGCCAAAGGCCTAGGAGTGGAAGTCATCAAAGCAAAATGTGATTCCCTTCTAGTAGTAAATCAAGAAAATGGGAGCTTCGAGGTTAGAGAGGACAAGATGCAATGATACCTAGACAAACTTCAAGTCACTTTGCGTCGCTTCAAAGAATGGACTTTGGTCCACATACCTCGAGAGCAAAACAACGAGGAAGATGCACTCGCAAACCTGGGATCATCCGTCGAGGAAGATGACATACTCCACTGGGCTACTGTTCAGCTATCCAAATCGGTGATTAAAGAAGGCCATGCCGAAATCAACTCCACCAGCCTGACATGGGATTGGAGAAATAAGTACATCGATTATTTGGGAAGTGGGAAGCTACCCACGGACCCAAAAGAATCAAGGTCCCTTCAGACCAAAGCATCTCGATTTTCACTCGACGAGAATGGAACTCTATAAAGAAGAACCTTCGATTAGTCCCTAGCAGTATGCTTGGGGCCGAGAGACACCGATTACGTGCTCCGAGAAATCCACGAGGGCACTTGCGGAAATCACTCTGGTGCTGATTCCTTAATTCGAAAGGTGATCAGAGAAGGTTACTATTGGGACAACATGGAAAGGGACACCAAAGAATTCGTCAAAAAATGCGAGAAATGTCAAAGATTTTCTCCAATGATCCACCAACCCGAGGAACAAATACATTTAGTCTTATCACCATGGTCGTTCATGAAATGGGGAATGGACATCGTCGGTCCCCTACCAACGGCGCCAGATAAAGCTTGATTTATTCTATTTATGACTGACTACTTCTCAAAATGGGTGAAAGCGCAGGCCTATGAGAAGATAAGAGAAAAAGAAGTCATCGACTTTATCTGGGATCACATCATGTGCCAATTCGGGATCCCCTCCGAGATAATGTTTGATAAAGGGAAGAAGTTCATCGGAGGCAAAGTAACAAAGTTTTTTGAAGATCACAAAATCAAAAGAATCCTATCAACGCCCTACACCCATGTGCAAATGGTCAGGCCGAGTCCAAAAATAAGACCATCATTCAAAACATGAAAAAGAAGTTAGAAAATGCGAAAGGAAAATAGAGAGAAATGTTGCCCGAGGTGCTATGGGCATATCAGACAACCTCTAAATTGAGCACTGGAGAGACATCATTCTCTTTGGTATATGGGTCCGAGTCTTTGATATCGGTCGAGGTCGGAGAGCCAAGTGCCAGATTCTGACATGCCACCGAGGACTCAAATAATGAGGCAATGACTACAGCCCTCGAACTATTAGATGAAAAGCAAGAAGCTTCACTGATCCGGATGGCCGCCCAAAAATAAAGGATCGAAAGATACTATAACAAGAGAACAAACCTCCGACATTTCGGAGTCGGAGACTTAGTCTTAAGTAAAGTCACACTAAGCACTCAAAACCCTAATGAAGGGAAGCTGGGCTCGAGCTGGGAAGGACTGTACCGCGTCCTCGGAGTAATCGGCAAAGGGTCCTACAAACTCGGCACCATGGAAGGCGAACAACTTCCAAACAATTGGAACATATCAATGCTCAGGCGCTATTGTTGCTAGGGTATAACTTTCTCCCTTTTCATTTTGTGCTTCATAATAATTTTTCAGGTGTCCGATGGAAGACACCGCAACACCCTTCAACTTGAAGGCCTTGGGTTTTAAGAACATGTGTTGCGCTCTTTTTCCCTCATATCGAATTTTATCCCAAATGGGTTTTACCGACGAGGTTTTTAAAGAGGCAACATCTATATGTTACCTAAGGAGAACTCAACAAGTATTCAAGGCTTCTGTTAAATCGACCTCAAATACTGAGGGGCATCCCCCTGGGAGATCACCTCCTCGAAGAAATTAAAATATGCCAAAAAGGGTTTCGACAAGAGAATGATGTATCGGACCAAACGGTCAAGTGAACCGTGTCCACGTAGAATAATCGAACCCTCGACGAAGAAAACATGTATAGTTGTACCAAGTAATCGAAGGAGAATCTTTTATCATCAAAACACTTTGCGCTTCAAAGATTTTTGCTATTTTCACAAGAAACGGCCCTAGGGCCAGAAATTTCCCGAACACTCGGGGACTGAAATCAAAAACTCGAAGCCGTAAGACCTCATGGCCGAAAACTTCAAGCTCATAAGCCCTTAATGAGGCAATACCGCATCTGTAAGACCTCAACGAGGCATGCTCAAACATGTAAGCCCTCAACGAGGCGTTGATACCCAATTTTTCCTCAAATTATTTTTTAACTTGCATATATACCTTCAAAATCAGGTTTCCATAACAATTGGTATTTTTCTATAATTTTACCATATTTTTTATTAATTTATTTCTAATTCATCCAGTGTTTTCATTTCTAATAATTAATTATAAACTGCATTACAAATGATTTCAAAAAAATATTTCTTTATTTTATATATCATTTTTAGTCCTACTAAGACCAAATTATTTCACAATTATCCAAATTGACACTCTTTGGCTATGATTGCAATAACTTTGCAATTATAGCCCAATCATATGTTTTATACTATTTTTTTACTCAATAATTAGTCATTCATGTTTTAAATACTAACTAATCATTTTAATTTACTATATTAAGCATCAATTTCATTTTTTATAATTATTAGCCATTTTTATAAATTATTTATCTATTTTATGGGGTATTTAAGAATTAGCCACTTTTATTTTTAATTCTAGCCTAATTAATCTGGATCCCTAACCCAATTAATTAGTCCAGTTACCCAACCCAAACCTAAAATCCTACCCGGCCCAACCCCTCATTTGATCTGAGCTGTTGATTAATTCAAATCAACGACCTAGATTGGTCCTTACCTTAATTAGGCCTAAAAGACTACCCTCCCCCCCATCTCATTTCCTCTCTCTCATCTGTTACACTCAATCGTCTCTCAGAATCCTCTCCCCTCTCTCCCTATACCCTTCATCTACTGAGCCTTGTCTCTCCCTTCTCCGGCCACCTCCTCGCCGGAAACCATGGAGATTTCACCTCTCACCAGCCTTATGGCTCCATCCTTCGCCTTGTGTCACCGTTTGGGGGTTCTCAAGTGAACCAGAGGTGGCTCGACTCCCATCTCCAGTCTCATGCCATCTTTCCGGCCATCTATGGCCATTCGAGTAAGATCTATCACCCTCCGGTTAAAAGCCGGTAAGATTTTGGGTTTTCTTCTTCTTCTCTGGGTTTTCTCTGGAAACCCTAACCTTAAAGCCCTCCGATCTTTCTAGATCTATAACAGATCTATGGATATTTTGATGTTTTCACATGATTTCCTCAAAAATCTCTTTGTTTTAAGAATGATTTCTTCACTTTCAAAATTAGGGTTTCTTAACCCCTTTCAAAAATAGTTCTTCTTCTGTTTTTTAGTGATTTCTACTATGTTTGAACGATTATCTTATGATTTTTCTTGTTATCTGAGTTATTATGCTAAAAGCCCTAATTTTCTAGGTTGTCTCTAATTATATGTTCATGCGTGTCTGTTTCTTATGAAACAATCTATGCTTTTTGCGATTCTTGATTTAATTTGTTGTTAGGGTTTCCGATTCTCTACCGTTCCTCTAACTGTTTGGTTAGGGTTTCTCTGATTCTTGTTCAACTTGTGCTATTTATCGTTTAAAAGGCCTGATTATTCATTTATTTGATTTCTTACATGATACTTTCTACTGGTTCTGTGATATTCTACTTAAAACTGTGATTACGTGTATTTTCCTTATAACTCTTACTAATTTTGAATTATTTCCTTACTTGTGTGATACTTTCCCTTGATTTGATATCAATTCTCTGTGATTGGAATCGCACTCGATATCCTCTTGACTAATTTTCCAGAATTGAGTTGTACTCTGTCTTATTTTTATGTGACGTCAATATTTCTCATATGCTTTCCTTATTTGAAATATTCTGCATTTAGTCTTTATTACATGCCATATTCTTTTACTACTCCTATTATGGTAAAAAAAAACCAGTTTTATAATTGATTCTTTTCCTTGTGTAACACAACTTATGTCCGTTTGAACTATGACTTCCTAACTAAAGGGAGTCCGAGTCTTAATTGATTCTGATTGGGATTATTCCTATAACTGTGTTAAATTAGTACTTCTTACCTTATTCTTCTGCCTGTCTTAAACTATAAATACCTCTACTCTCTCCTTAGCATACACGAACACACACATTGTTCTGAACTCTCTTACACACACACATATTATCTCTTGTTATTCTTGCTGGTTATTTTCTATTCTCATTCGCCTGCAAGCCAAGACCGAGTATTATACACTCTATTTCTCTTCACTCTGCACTTATTCTCCTTTAACTAGTATGTTTTCAGTTTAACTTAAAGCTTCAAAACAACATGTTTCTTTTGGTATTGCAGTTCCTTCTATTTCTACTATGCTTTTACTTATGGTTCTGTTGTGTCCCCTGTAATTAGCATGTCTACTTTCGCTTCACTATTAAGATTGTTAAGTTGTCCTATCCTCCCTTAGATTCAACATGTTATCTCCCCTAACACACCCCTCAATCTGATTCTGTTAGTTTATGGCCTAAACCTCTTTATGAAGAAACTGTTTCCGTGGTTGTTAAGTGTTGTAATACCTTAGTACTTCTCTGGTGCTAACTTGTATGTAAATCTATAACTATGTGTGCCTTATTTGTCCCCAACTCCCTTCTTCCATGTTTGTGTCTATTGAAATGACTATGTTCTTGCTCTGTGTTTGTTTTTTTAGTTGTTACTCTGATTGTTCTGTACCCTTCCCTTTCAAATTTTTAGAATGAAATCTTCCGTTGTTTTTTTTTTCAAAAGCTATTTTCAGAAACTGTTTTTTTTAAAAACTATGTCAAGCACTCTCACATATACTCTTAGAAGTCTAGGTTCTGCCCCTTTAATGTGTGACTGCTTTGGGATCCGTATGAGATCCACACTGCACTTACTCAATATGATTATGGAAACCTAGGTGTGAGCACTGCCCAGGATCCTTTGAGATCTTTAGGGAACTCTGACACACCCAGATTATATGAAAGGTTGTGAAACACGTGCTGGCATTGAGAATTCTGGAGATTTTGGGCCTATTGGTAGGCTCCCTATAGTATAACTTCTTCTTTTCATTATTCAGTTATGTAATTCATGAAAATAGCCTGTAATAATTGTTGTAAGCAACTCTTTGGGATGGATAGTGAAAAGGGAGGGGTAAATATGCATGCTATAGCTATTGGAGGGTAGAAGCCACGCTATTAGGTTTTATTCCCTATTTGCGCAATAGAAACCATGCTTAGGACTCATATGTGCAAGATCATGCATTAGAAACCATGTTTCCTAGGTCTTACACTTACTGTTTTCAGCATCTATTGGTATCTCATTTCGAAAGTCCTCTGCTAAAATGTGCTAATAACCAGTACTTTACAATCATGCTCTATGCTGCCATGTACACTTAGAGATCTTGTTTAGGATAAACAACACTAATAAACCTGTCATGTTTACATCTCCTGAACCATGTTTAAATAATGCAATATTTGTGCATTTAGAGATCATGTTTAGGCTTCTGATTCTGCATCATTCTGCATCTCTGTGCACTAGATACCATGTCCTTAGGATTGCATCCTACTCGCCTAAATACACCTACTGATGCATGAAAAGAAATAAAAAAAATTCAATCAGTTTCTCTAAAACGACTGGCAACAATTTTGTGTTCTGAACAACCTAGAACAACATGTGTAGGTAATAATTTGCAACAGTCCCTTTAAAAATTCAGATAATTAGTATACATTGTCCCCCGCCTAGGCAAGCCTTAGGTGATTAAATTGCTAAAATTAGATACCATGTTTTACGATCTGAATCAAAAGACCTTAATTGTGTATGAGTCGTATTGCCTATTTGCATTACCTGTGGAGGTATACTTGTGCCTTTTCTTTGCTTTTTTGTGTTTCCCCCTAATTGCAGTCCTGCATGTTCTTATCTGTCGCCTTAGTATTTTTTCTTCAAACCTGAGGGTCTGCCTAGACCATCCCTTATAGGATAGAAGTCCTAAATTCCTCCGGGAATGAGAGGAAGGGACGGGTACAGCATGCAATAGAGGTTGAAACCAACACTCAATTTAGTTACTTTCACGGGGTGGGAAAGGGTAGAATATGGATATGATGACCGGTGCGCTAATACCACGTGTAGCCCCTCTTCGAGGAGTGATTACCAGGTATTGCATTGATGTGATCCATATTATTATAAACCTAGGATACCCTTTATATGCTTAGTTCGTAATCCTTTCAAAATCTAACCTTGTTTACTATTTTCAAATATCTGCATGCTTAAGACTTAAATCCCCTTTTATTTGGGCCTTTATTTATTTATTTGCTAAGCCGTACAAATTCACAAAAGCTGTCTGGCCGGGAACCACACTTGTGGATCCTGAGGGGTTCCTAACACCTTCCCCTTAGGATAATTTCAAGCCCTTACCCTATCTCTGGTTAACAATGTAGTTGTAAATGAACCCCTTTGGTGTCCTAACGCACCATTAAAAATCGTTAGGTGGTGACTCTCAAAAACACAAACCCTTTTCCCAAAAGGAAAGAGTTGTCTCAATCGAATGTCATAAACCCGATCTCCGCGAGGAAAGAGGGGGAGCGACACGAGGCAACGTCTCCGTAAGACCTCAACAAGGCATGTTCAAATTCATAAGCCCTCCATGACACACTGATGTAAACCCCTCCATGAGGCAATATCAATAATGTAAGACCTCAATGAGGCAATATCAAAAAGTTTTCTATTTTCATAGGGAATGGCTCCAAATCTAAAAACTTTCGATGTCCCGGGGATTGTCATCGACAGTCACCCCATCGATCCCTCAAAAACCAGATGCCATAAGACCTCAAGGCCAGCAACTTTGAGCTCATAACCCCTCAACGAGGCAATATCGCATATGTAAAACCTCAACGAGGCATGCTTAACTTGTAAGCCCTCAACGATGCAACGTCAAGTCTGTAAGACCTCGACGAGGCATGTTCAAATTCATAAGCCCTCCATGAGGCACCAATGTAAGCCATCCATAAGGAAATATCAACAATCTAAGACCTCCATGAGGAAACATCAGGTTTATAAGACCTCAATGAGGCAACACCAAAAAGTCTTCTATTTTCATAAGGAACGGCTCCAAAGCCAAAAACTTTCGATGTCCCGAGGACTGTCATCGATAGTCACCCCATCGAGTCATCAAAAACTCGAAGCTATAAGACCTCAGGGCCAGCAAATTCGAGCTCATAAGCCCTCCATGAGGCACCAATGTAAGACCTCCATGAGGCAATATCAAAACTGTAAGACCTCAAGCAAGGCATGAATCGTAAGACCTTCACGAGGCAATATTAAATCTGTAAGACCTCAAGAAGGGGATGTACAAATTTGTAAGACCTTAAAAAGGCATAATCCCGATATCAAAGTCAAGACTGTATATTCGAACTTGTAAGACCCCTAAAAAGGCATACCCTCGATACAGACTCCGAGGCTATCTCACTCGGGGACTAAAAGGCTACGGCCAAATTCAATGACTACGGTCATAAGGCTCCGGCCAAACTAACGCGACTCGGAGACGTCCGACCGTCACCATGAAATCACAGGCCTCCAATTACCAAAAATATTTTGAAAAGAACCGGTTAAATATCATGCCGACCCAATGCATAAGAGCCCAAGCGCCACCCATATTAAAGGTCATGCCGACCCAATGCGTAAGAGCCTAAGTGCCAGCCTAAAGAGCCTCAGGGCCGATTTAAAAAACTAAAGGTCGATGAACTCGAGTCAAAACCCGACTCGAAGACTGAGCCCTAAACGGTTAACTAAAATAGCGCCTAAGGGCCAATACGTAAGAGCCCAAGCGCCAGCCATATTAAAGGTCGTGTCGACCCAATGCGTAAGAGCCTAAAGAGCCTTAGGACCAATTTAAAAAACCTGAGGGTCGATGAGCTCGAGTCGAAACCCGACTCGAAGACTGAGCCCTAAACAGTTAACTAAAAAGGCGCCTAAGGGCCAATGCATAAGAGCTTACGGGCCAGCCTAAAAAGCCTCAGGGCCAATTTATAACCCCAAGGGTTTCATTTCAAAGTCCCATTCATCGGACTAATCATCAACAAACATCAAAGTCTATTCCAAGAAACCAGAAAAGAAACAAGGAATAACGAAAGGCCTTTTATATATGATAAAGGTTCACAAAGCATGTTTACAAAGCTTAAAGTCGGAGCCCTTGCACAGGGAAAAAGAACAAACAAAACCTAATCTACAGCTGGGGTATGCCTTCAACGGCTCCGTCGGAGGTTATGATTTCAGTGGCTTGGCCCTCAGCCCCCAAGTCTTCAACGGCCTCTTCCCTCTCGGGGATTTCGCCTTCATCTTCATCATCTTCAAAGACACTGATCGAATCATCTTCGGAAGCAAGCAGGGCCGCCGATTCCTCTTCTAGGGTTTTCACCCTCTCGATCTCAGCAGACAAATCGAGGCCCTCTGCATGTATATCCTCGAGAGCCTGCCTCCGAGACCTTAATCGGGCATGCTCCAAGACTCGGGCAAGTTCAAGATCGGCCTCCTCATATTCTTTACTAGCCTGGGCGTTTGCATCTACAACATCGTATTTATACGAGGTTATGAGCGCATCGGCTTCAGCCTTAATTGAATATAGCACGGTGACCGATTCAGCATAGAGGTCCTTATACTTACTAATCTCCGCCCTTACATCCCGAAGGCATTGCTCAATCGAGGATAACTCCCCTTGGAGGGTGTCTCTCTCAGAGGTTATCTCTTTCACACACTTCTTAAATCCAAGGATCTCAGCAATCCTGGCTCTGAAACCTTCCCACATCAGGTCATCTTTCTCCTTAAGCTGCAAAGATCAGCCCGAAAGTGTTAAGTTCTGAGATCGGTCAAGAACAAAAACAAAACATACGAAGACTATGTTACCTATTCATCAAGGTCACTCCGTTCCCGAGATACCCTTTCTAAACGAGCTCGGAGGATAAGCAATTCCCTTTTGGGAAAAAGATCCCTAAGCTCGTCTGCATCCAATGAAACCCTCCTAAACTCCCCCTCATAATGGGTCAGCTCAACCTGAAACTTGGCAGTGGTCCGATTATAAAGCACTTTCGCCTGAAAGCATAAAGGAAGGAGATTAAAAGAAATAAAGATCAGAGCTTGACGCAATCGATGAAAAAATTACCTGTTTGCAGAGCCTTTCAACTTCCTTGAAAATGAGCGAGGCGTTAAGTTTAGGATTCTTCTCGGCCACAGTAAAGAGCCCTTCAATTACGTCCTTCCCTCTGAGAGGTGCCCTCGCGTCGGAAGATTCTATATTATGGGCATCCCGTATCTCCCTCGGGGAAAATGTTAAAACCGGTGGAGAACCACCCACATCAATAACCCCGGCTATATCGATTGGGGCCCTCGGCCCACAACTAGGCTCCCGTAACTCATCTGTCGAGTGCCTTTCAGCCGGGGGAATATCTTGGCAATTAACCGGCTCTGGAAAATCATCTGACCTACTCAAAACCTCTTCGGCTCGAGGCGGAATGGCATCATCAACTTCTGGTTTAGAAGCCCTCGGCTCAACAGTCATCGGCTCAGTAAAAGCCGAAGCAGTTTCGCTTCCACCTCCCCCGGGCGTTATCGGGAAATCATTTTTCTCGTTTAAGGCCGTGGAGTCAGCCTTAGAATTTTGCACTCTAGCCCTCTCTGGCTCCAAGGACTCAGTCGGCGATTTCCTCTTTCTATATTTCTCCTTATTTGGTTTTAGGATATCTGCTTCCCTAGGCGGTGATTCCCTCAACAAAGAGGCCTCCCCTAGGCCTGAACAAGCACAGAATGTAAGCACGAGAAGTTAGAATATATTTAGGGGGTATCCACTTGCACCACATCTCCCCAGCGGCAGTCGGACTTCACCTTCTCGATGTTTGTTATTAGGCTAATATACCGAGATATGGGTTCACATCGCCCCGACTTCGAGGAAGGTTTGTCGACCTTAAAATCGGAGGTTGTTTCGCAGGGTCTGGGGATGCACTCCTCGAGACTTGGGGGTATTGTTTCCTTACCCTTAGAGGAACGTGAAGATGAGGAGACTTTGTTATCTCGTGGAATAGTTTTGGAGGCCTTCGTCATTCCTGCTGAAAGATTTCAAAGGAAATGAGAGAGAGCTGATCAAGAAAGAGATACAAGAAAGAAGTAATGGGAGCTCTTTTTAAATGGTTAGAAGAAGTGATGAAAGATAAGGGGCAGAAGAAGGAGTACTTATAGGGGACAACCATGACGTTGGGGAAAGCCATAAGATATCCGACAGCCGTAATCAATTCGAGTCTCTTCAAGAACTGTGCGGATATGACTTTTGGGCATCTCTCCTATCACATTAGTCGCTTACATGACATGACTAACATAATGGTGGAGGCATTGAAAAGTTGGTGAATTCAAATCGTTTCTTGTCTTTTCATTCCAAGAAACGCGGGGACTATATGTACACGTTAAAACCAGGGAAGACCGATTTTAAGCTTCTACAGCGTTTCGAGCCTCAATATCGATTGTATCGGAGCAGAATCCGAAGTTCAACCCCGAGGTGCATTCCTCGAGGAAGTATTCTGAGGGATCGATACACCTTGAGGCAGGGTAAAGATCAAAGACCATCATGGAAAAATGGGAAATTCCCAAAATGCACGTGGTTAAAGCTGACCAAGTCTGCAGGAATAGTACAAGTCTGTACCGTGACGTTAAATAGTTGTACCAGCTCCATTTCTTTGTAATAATTACACATGTACTACGTTGGGATTTCCCCTCTTATATAAAGGGGCCATTGTCATTTTGTAAGGGGCATGATATTCAATACAAGAACAAGAACATTCTCTTCTCTCTAACTCAAACATTCTCTACAATTGTTCCATTGATTTATTACTTTCTATTTATTGTATGCATTGATTATTCTTCACTTATTGCTCATTATTGATCATAAAGAGGTCATCTTCGAGGCCTTCAATAGTGTTATACCTTCATCGACCACCCTCTGTCAAGCGCTCGAGCTCGACCTCGAGGCCCTATTCTCGACTGGCTCGAGACTCCGTCTCATAACTGCTCGGTTTGCGCAACTCCATTATGCTTTGGTATCATCTCATTTTTCTTACCTCTCACTTAGCATCTATTGCCTAAAAAAACTAGCATTAAAATAAATCACATATTTTTAGAACCACATAATTTTTATAATTGTAATTACCATTTTCACGGTAAACAATAAGTATGGGTGTTCAATATTGATTTGTTTCGGTTTTATTCAAATCAAACACAAATTAACTAGATCAATTTTTAGGTTTCGCTTTTCTTAGTATTGCGGTTTTTTTTCTACATAAAATATAAATTCAATTTACTTTACAATAATTATGGACAAAATTTTAATAAGTTAATACGTGCTTTTATCCACACAAAATATAACGCGTCCGTTATCGTCCATCTCAATAGCCGATGAAGATGTGGATATAAATTTAAGAATGAAGATGTGGATATAAATTTAAGAATGGTGGCCTTTGATTCTCAGGCGGAGAGTTCCTTCAAGTTTCACAATTTTTTCGAGAGAATTAATTTTGTAGTTTATTACAATATAATTTTAATCATACAATTTTGTAGCAATAACAAAAAATAAAACTGTAAATAAAAGACAATTGTGGGATCATTTGCTTCTTTTTAAGGTAAGCCAACATATTAGATTTTTTTTTGAACATATTAGATCATTTCATCAAATTTTCTCATACATCCATGTGACACAACAAAGGAAATGGAATTAGGTAGCCACTTTTAAGCATGCTATATAAAATATATCCACAATTTAAAATATAGTTAAAGATTAGTCAACTCGTTCAAATTTTTTTTTTATTTTGTCACTTTTTAGTTTTTGGTTAATTTTTAAAAAAAATATGAGACATACCGTGTCAAACACACTCCGACAATTATATTCCAACATAATATATCAAAATCAATTACTCTTTGAAAATATTTATCATTTACCAAGATATCTCGATGAAAATTGATTTAATAGTGATGAATAATTTTAAGAATCAATTAAAGACAAGTTATTTTGAATATAAAATAGATTCATGGACTTAGCAAATTAAAAACTAACAATAAAACTAGAATATAAAGGAAAACACTAGGATTACTATGAAGGCAAAAATTAGACTACAAACCAAGAGTACAAACTATTAATATGTACCAATAAAATTTTAAAAATATTAAATATATATATACACACACGCGTGTGTGTAATAATAATCTTTAAATATTTATCTCTATAGTCGATTTGATTCGATTATTTGATAATTTTTGCTTAAATCAAAACCAAATCAAATTTGCCCCGTTTTTAAAATTCAAAATCAAACGAAATTAATTAAAATATTATCACGTTACCAATTTGATTCAATTCTCAATTTGGTTAGGATGTTTTAACATTCTGTAAACATCCTTAGAGGTCGTTTGGTAGGTTGTATTAGAGAAAATAATGCATGCACTAGCTTTTGGTATCAATAGTCCCTTGTTTGATACACTTTTTCAACCTATACATTACTAATGCAAGTATTAATTATACAACCTATTTGGTATTATCCTATGTATAACTAATACATAGCAAATCATGATATTATTAATACGAAGACTATTAATTAACGCATGCATTAGCATGGTTAAAGACAAAATTATTTTTAAAGTCCCTTAAAGCTAAAGAATATGGAGAGCATTTTAATAAATAATTAATTTTCTTAAAAATTATGCAATCCATTTTAATTTTTAATACACCACATAAAATAACGGATAAAAAATAATCTCAACATAATTAATACTTGTATTACTAATACAATATTATTCTATACACCCTATCAAACGACCTCTTAGTGGTAGATGTTGCAGAAGAGAATATTTAATCAAAAAGGGAAGTTTTTATTAATTAGAGAGATATGAAATAGATCAAAGTTGCAACGTACCTGACACTTCAGGATGTCAAGTTTGTATACGATCAAAATAGGGTTTGTCCTTTTTGTATGGTTAATCGAGACTGGGGCGGCATGCCAAGGTTCGACTCTATATTATATCGGACCATGACACGAAGATTGCCAAGCTCATGATTCAGGGACCGATCAAGATCGAGACCAGCCGAGATCGAGACCAAGCGGGATAGAGATCGAGCGATATCGAAGGAAGCCCGCTGAGTCGAATAACGGAAAGCCAAAATATCCGCGGAAATCTCGGTACATATCAAGTCAAGACCTGTTAATTAGCCAATCAGGGGATTTACTTCTATATTTAGAATTGTACCATAAGTAGAACTCCTCTACTATATAAAGAGGGGGTCTAATCATTTGTAAACACATTACATTCACGCAGATCAAAGCAATATATTACATTTTCTCTCTTAGGCTTTCAATACTTTGTTGCTCAAGTCATACTTTCAATATCATGCTCATTTGGTTGGAGGGCAACCTAGCTCGAGGGCCAAAGCTACATATCATTTTGGTTTGCTCTATTTTTTTTTACAGTCGGCTTCTAATATCAATTTACATATTTCTTAGTATGTGCCAAGTGAAATCATATATCCTTAAAATCACTTATAAATTTAATTATTATCCGAAGGTAAACAGTTTGGCCCACACCGTGGGGCTAAGGATAATAGTTATTTCCTGGTACTAATTTTCGTAACACACACTGCTTTACACTTGTTCTTGTAAGCATTTTTTATTCCAAGATCAGCATGTTGAACTCTCAAGCAGTACCCACACACATCAACAATAGCCTTGGTTTTCATGGCGAAAATGACAACATAGCCGCCCCAGGGAACGAGGTGCCTCCAGTTGACCTCGATGGAGTTCCGATTGCATACCCCATCAACGTCAGTTCCCATATTGCCATTAATGCGAATCTAGCCGTCGATCCCCAAAATAGCATCCGCAGAGACGTTCGATCAGCCGGTCAGAACGCACAGGGCAGCGAAGAAGGCGGAATTAGCCTTCGAATAATATTCGAAATATTGCAGGCTCAACAAGCTGCAATAGCATAACTCCAAAATCAGAACCATGCACCGAGCTGGGTCGAGTCTGAGCCATCGCAGGAAGTTGTTCACAGGGCTGAACCAGTGCCGAGAAGATCAAACAGGAATGAATCAGGTACCGACCCTGCTATCATGAAAATACTGGAGGAGCTGACAAAGCGGATCGAATCGGGGGAGAAGAAGATTGAAGCAAATGACAAGAAAGTAGAAACATATAATTCCAGAGTTGACCAAATTCCCGGAGGACCACCGATTTTGAAAGGTTTGGATTCAAAGAAGTATGTACAATAGTCTTTCCCCCCGAGCGCAGCTCCTAAACCCATTCCAAAAAAATTCCACATGTCATAAATTCCCAAGTATAATGGAACTACCGACCCCAACTGTTGATACCCAATTTTTCCCTCATATTTTCTCAAACAATATATATATTTCAAAGTATCATTTTGTGTCATTATTTAGTGTACACGCATTTTCCATAATTTTTAGAGCTTTAAAATTAATTTTCTTGCATTTAAAATGTTCACTAATTATTCACTTAAATTATTTGCGATGAATTAATCATCCAAATTTTATTATTTTTACACCCACATATATATTTTAAAATATTTTATATCATTTTATATAACTATGTTTGTATATTTAGCTATTTATATAATTTTGTAATAATAGCCTATATTCATGCATAATTACATTATTTGAAATTGTTGGAAAACCCCTATTTTCAAAGGATTTTTACTGAAGTTGGCTTTTAAAGCATGTTGATTTCATTTATCTATGTATATACTGTTGGAAATAAAGGTTGTGCATATTGCGAACTGATGATATTGATTTTTATGTGTTTCTTGCCGCTTAGACTTGATTTATTTTCATTACTACTGAGTTGGCGTACTCACATTACTCCCTGCACCCCTGTGTGCAGATACAAGTGCTGATACTGAGCGTTAGCCATCTATTCCATGCGGAGCCGGAGTTCGGGATATAGAGGTAGTTGTTCAGCATCCACAACATCTCTGTTATCCCTTCTTTTGTTGTATCTAGCTATTCGTTCGGAGGTTTTGTATTATAATAATAGACTTGTTGGTATATTTCTTAGATGCTCATGACATGTTGCCTTCGGGTTATGGGGGATGATTTAGACTGTTTTTAACGATTATTTGGCCTAATGAATTCAATAATTCTATATACTTTATGAAATGCTTGAAAATTATTGAGCTTTTTGAAGGAAATTGTAATTATGTGATTATTGGCTAGCCTAGTTCCACGATAGGTGCCATCATGGCCAGTTCAGGATTTGGAGTCATGACAAGTTGGTATCAGGGCCTAGGTTACATAGGACTCAAGGTCATAAGCAGGTTTAGTAGAGTCTTGCGAATCGGTAAGAAGTCTGTACTTATCTTCAAGAGGCTGTGGAACCCTTGGGAACAATCTCATTTTCTTGAATTTTGTCGTGCCATTTTGTTGATTATGGAAATCTAAACCTTTGTTGTTTCCTTCTCTCACAGATGGTGAGAACTCGCGCTACCGATCAGGATGATCAGTCACCAGCTAGACCAGCGAGAGGTCATGGCCGCGGTCGAGGCCGTGGTAGAGGTAGGGGGCCAGCCCGTGCAGCAGCCAGGGCAGTGCCAGTTGATCCCCCTACTTTTCAGGGTCAGATTCCCGCCACAGATACTCTAGCGAGGCAGGCTCAGGCACCTGCAATGCCTATTGTTATTCCAGGTCTTTAGGAGACCTTGGCCTAGATCTTGATAGTGTACCACCCTTGCTCAGGCAGTTGCCACTTCTTCTCAGGTCGGGGGAGGCAGTCAGACTCCAGTTGCCCAGACAACTGAGCAGGGTACTCAGGGCCAACAGACATCGGGAGCGGTTCCAGCCCAGCCGGTTGCTCCAGTTTGGGACTTCGTGGTTCCGGCTATGCCAGAGAACGATCAGTGTAGGCTGGAGAGGTTTAGTAGACTACAGCCTTCGACATTCAGTGGTGCTGAGGGAGAGGATACCCAGGGTTTTCTGGATAAGTGTCAGAGGATGTTGCGTACTGCTGGGATTTTGGAGACCAGTGGGTCTCATTTGCTACATTTCAGTTTTCTAGTGCTGCTTTCACTTGGTGGGAGTTTTTTGAGAGGCGTAGGCCTGTTGGTTCAGCACCCCTCACCTGGCAGCAGTTCTCCACTATCTTTTTGGAGAAGTATGTACCCCAGTCTCACAGGGAGGAGCAGCGTAAGCTTTTTGAGAAGCTGCATTAGGGGGAGTTATCAGTGATGAAGTACAAGATGTAGTTTTTGGAGTTGGCTCGTCATGCTACCGAGTTGGTGCCTACTGATAGGGAGAGGGTTAGAAGGTTTGTGGATGGCCTCACTTATCAGCTCCGCCTATTTATGACTCGGGAGAGAGTATAAGATACTACATTCGAGCAAGTTGTTGGCATTGCTCGAGATATTGAGTCGGTTCGCCGCTAGGAGCTGGAGGAGAGGGAGGCCAAGAGGCCCGTGGATCGGGTAGTTCTAGTGGTGTTCCTTCCAGGGGGCAGTTTCAGCATGGTAGAGGCCGTTTATTCAGGCCTCCTCAGTCATTCCCCCAGCTTATAGTGGTGTATCTTCGGGGCATGGTCCCCGTGGTTCTCAGTCAGGCCGTACTTCATTTGGTGCTCTCCCAGCTCAGAGTGTAGCTCGAGCACCACCAGTTTAGAGTTCTTCTATGCATGAGTCTTCCAGTGGCCATTCTGGTGCTAGGGATTTCTATCAGTCCCTGCCTCCAGGTCCAGGGAGTTGTTTTGAGTTTGGAGAGTTTGGGCACATGTGGTGGCAGTGTCCCGGTGGTTCTTCTCATCAGAGGGGCCAGCCCTCGACTTCAGCTCCAGTTACTTCACCACCCGCCCAGGCAGCCAGGGTTGGTAGTCAGTCAGCTAGAGGCCGCCCTAGAGGGGGAGGCCGAGCAAGTGGAGGTCAGGCCGACATGTATGCATTTCCACCCAGGCCAGATATTATGGCCTCCGATGCAGTGATCGTAGGTATTGTCTCAGTCTGTTGCCGAGATGCTTTGGCTTCATTTGACCCAGGTTCTACATATTCCTATGTTTCTTCGTACTTTGCCCATTTTCTGGATATGCCCCGTGAGTCGTCAGTTACCTCTATTCATGTGTCGACTTCGGTGGGCGATACTGTTGTTGTGGACCGTGTGTATCGGTCGTGTGTGATATCTATTGGGGGTCTAGAGACCCGAGTGGACCTACTATTACTCAGCATGGTCGATTTTGATGTGATATTGGGCATGGATTGGTTATCTCTGTGTCATTTTGTTCTTGATTGTCACGCTAAGACCGTGACCTTAGCTATGCCAGGGCGTTCGAAGGTTAAGTGGAGGGGCTCTTCTGAGTATATACCTAGCAGGGTGATTTCCTACCTGAAGGCTCAGCGCATGGTTGAGAAGGGGTGTCTATATTATCTAGATTTTGTGAGGGATGTCAGTGGTGAGACTCCCGCTATTGATTCGGTTCCTGTGGTCCGTGACTATCCGGACGTGTTTCCTGCAGACCTGTCGGGCATGCGGCCTGACAGGGACATTGATTTTGGTATTGACATGGTTCCAGGCACCCAGCCTATTTCTATTCCACCTTATCGTATGGCACCAGCGGAGCTAAAAGAATTAAAGTAGCAGCTTCAGGAACTCCTAGATAAGGGGTTCATTCGGCCTAGTGTGTCACCTTGGGATGCACCGGTGTTGTTTGTAAAGAAGAAGGATGGTTCTATGCATATGTGTATTGATTATCAGCAGTTGAACAGATTTACGGTGAAGAATCGGTATCCCTTACCTCGTATAGATGACTTGTTTGATCAGTTGCAGGGTGCCAGGGTATTTTACAAGATTGACTTGCATTCTGGTTATCATCAGTTGAAGATTCTGGGTCGAGACATCCCGAAGACTGCTTTCAGGACTAGATATGGTCATTATGAGTTCCTGGTTATGTCATTTGGGCTGACCAATGCCCCAGCAACCTTTATGCACTTGATGCACAGTGTATTTTAGCCTTATCGAGATTCTTTCGTCATCGTGTTCATTGACAATATCTTGGTGTATTCCCGATCTTGGGAGGATCATGAGCACCATTTGAGAGTTGTGCTTCAGACCTTGAGAGAGAAGAGATTGTATGCAAAATTTTCGAAGTGTGAGTTCTGGCTTGATTCAGTAGCATTCTTGGGGCACGTGGTGTCCAGTGAAGGTATTCTGGTTGATCCGAAGAAGGTAGAGGCGGTGCAGAGTTGGCCTAGACCGTCATCAGCTACTAAGAGTCACAGTTTCCTTGGTTTGGCAGGGTACTATCGCCGTCTCGTCGAGGGATTTTCATCTATTGCAGCACCTATGACCAGACTGACCCAGAAGGGTGCTCAGTTTAGGCGGACCGAGGAGTGTGAGGAGAGCTTTCAGAAGCTCAAGTCAGCTTTGACTACAGCTCCGGTATTGATTTTGCCTACGGGTTCAGGTTCTTATACAGTATACTGTGATGCCTCGAGAGTTGGCCTTGGAGCGGTTTTGATACAGGACGGTAGGGTGATTTCCTACACGTCCAGACAGTTGAAGGTGCACGAAAAGAATTATCCAGTGCACGATCTTGAGCTAGCAGCTATTGTTCACGACTTGAAGATTTGGCGTCATTATTTGTATGGAGTGCATTATGAGATTTTCACTGATCACCGTAGTCTGCAGCATCTACTTAAGCAGAATGATTTGAATTTGCGTCAGAGGAGGTGGTTGGAGCTTCTCAAAGATTATGACCTCACTATTTTATATCATCCAGGGAAGGCCAATGTAGTGGCCAATGCCCTGAGTCGCAGAGCGGAGAGTTTGGGTAGTCTAGCCTACCTTCCAATAGCATAGCGGCCTTTAGCACTCGATGTTCAGGCTTTAGCGAGTCAGTTGGTGAGATTGGATCTATCAACGCCTCCGCGGGTATTAGCTTGTGTAGCCTCTATGTCTTCTCTTTATGATCAGATTAGAGCACGCCAGTATGATGATCCACATTTGCTTGTTCTTCAAGACAAGTTCTATCGCATGCCAGGGATGTGGTTATTGGTGATGATGGGGTCATGAGGATGCAGGTCCGGATTTGCGTGCCTAATGTAGATGGGATTCAAGATTTGATTCTAGTTGAGGCCCATAGTTTGCGGTATTCCATCCATCCGGGTGCCGCAAAGATGTATCAGGATTTGAGGCAGCATTATTGGTGGAGGTGGATGAAGAAAGATATTGTTGAGTTTGTGGCTCGGTGTCTCAACTGTTAGCAGGTCAAGTATGAGCACCAGAGACCAGGTGGATTGCTTCAGAGATTTGATATTCCGGAGTGGAAGTGGGAGCAGATCACCATGGACTTCGTAGCTGGACTCCCATGGACTTCGAGGAGGCTTGATGCTATATGGGTTATTGTGGATCAGCTGACCAAGTCCGCGCACTTCATTCCTGTTGGTACTACTTATTCTTCGGAGAGGTTTGCTAAGATTTATATCAAGGAGATTGTCCGATTGCATGGGGTTCCAGTTTCTATCATTTCTGACAGAGATACCCAGTTCACATCTCAGTTTTGGAGAGTCGTACAAAGAGAGTTAGGTACTCAGGTTGAGTTGAGACAGCATTTCATCCTCAGACCAATGGCCAGTCGGAGCATACAATTCAGATTTTAGAGAATATGTTACGTGCCTGTGTCATTGATTTTGGGAGTTCATGGGACCAGTTTCTGCCACTCGCGGAGTTTGCATATAATAATAGTTATCAGTTGAGTATCCAGATGGCTCCATATGAGGCTTTATATGGTAGGAGGTGCAGATCTTCGGTTGGTTGGTTCGAGACGGGCGAGGCTAGGCTATTGGGCACAGACCTGGTTCAAGATGCGTTGGGTAAGGCGAAGTTGATTCAGGAGCGGCGTCGCACGGCGCAGTCTAGGTAGAAGAGTTATGCGAACTGGAAGGTCCGGGATGTGTATTTCATGGTTGGGGATAAGGTGTTGCTGAAGGTGTCACCCATGAAGGGTGTTATGCAGTTCGGGAAGAGGGGAAAGCTAAGTCCCAGGTTCATTGGGCCATTTGAGGTGCTTCAAAGGATTGGGGAGGTGGCTAGACTTGCCTTGCCTCCCAGCTTAGTGAGTATTCATCCGGTGTTCCATGTTTCGATGCTCCAGAAGTATGTTGGTGACCCGTCTCATGTTTTGGACTTCAGCACGGATCAACTCGAGGGTGATATGTCATATGAGGTAGAGCCAATGGCTATTTTGGGTCGTTAGGTCAGAAAGTTGAGGTCTAAGGATATACCTTCAGTGAAGGTTCAGTGGAGAGGGCAGCCGGTGGAGGATTCCACCTTGGAGACTGAGCGAGATATGCGGGACAGATATCCTCACTTATTCGAGACTCCAGGTACATTTCTAGACCCGTTCGAAGACGAACGTTGGTTTAAGAGGGGGAGGATGTAACGACCCGGCCGATCGTTTCATGAGATTAGGCATGTTTCCCCCGTTTCTGCTTCATCATATGTTGCTTAGCCTATTTATGTTATGTTGGGTCAGTTGGTTCGGGTTCGGAGTGGTCATGGTGAGAATTGAGACACTTAGTCTCTTAAATTAGCTTAATAGTTGAAAAAGTCAACTAGGAGTTGACTTATTGGTAAACGACCTCGGAATGCGGATTTTATGGCTCGGATAGCTTTGTTAGGTGATTTGGGACTTAGGAGTGTGTTCGGAATGAAGTTTCGATGTCCGGTGTAGAATTAGGCTTGAATTGGCGAAAATTAGTTTTTGGCGATTTTCGGTCGGCAATGGAAAATAGGCTATCGGGTCAGAACGGAATTCCAAAAGTTGGAGCAGGTTCGTAATGTCATTTTGGATATGTGTGCAAAATTTCAGGTCAATCGGAGGTGTTTTGGTTGGTTTTGGCATCATTGGAAAAATTTAGAAGTTTCAAAGTTCATAGGCTTGAATTTGATGTAACTTTGGTGTTTTTGCGTTGTTTATGGTATTTC
This sequence comes from Nicotiana knightiana, assembly GCA_005239525.1. Classification (NCBI taxonomy): domain Eukaryota; kingdom Viridiplantae; phylum Streptophyta; class Magnoliopsida; order Solanales; family Solanaceae; genus Nicotiana; species Nicotiana knightiana. Next base: position 39,227 of record ML407841.1, on the reverse strand, counting down.
GAAGTCTCGACTAAGTTTGAATAAGGTTATGGGTTGTGGTGGCATGTTTGGTTGAGGTCCCGAAGGACTCGGGTGTGTTTTAACATGTTAACGGATCAAGTTTGGATGTTGGAAGTTGCAAAATTTTGCTGGTGTTCTGTTCTGGTGTCCTTCTATGCAATCGTATGGGTAAGAATGTGATCGCATAGGCTAGTTGGGGGCAGCATGGGTTTTTATGCAGTGCGATCGCGTGGGTGGAGGCCGCGATCGCGTAGAGTGGGTCCTGTGTGCAGTGTGATCGCGTGGGTAAGGTCCGCGATCGCATAGGGTGTTCTGAGGCGCGTGAGGGGGATGAGTGTTTGAGCTATGCGAATGCGTGTGTTTGTACATGAACGCATAGAGTGGGCTGGTCTGTGCATCGGGAACGCATTCCTGGTAATGCGATCGCACTAAGGAAAATTAATTGCTGGGCAGCATGTTTAAAGGCCATTTGTGCGAGATTAACTCATTTTTCCTCCATTATTGAACGAGTTGGGAGCTCTTTGAGAGGGTTTGAAGAGGAAATCGAAGGGAATCACTTGGAGGTAAGGTTTTCAACTTCATAACTCGTTTCTATGTCGTTTTCCAAGTAATTAATCCGGAAAATTGTTGAAATTAAACCCAAATTTGGGGAAGAAAGGTGCATGGAATTTGGAATTTTCTTTTGAGGATTTGAGTAGGCAATTGTGGTCCGATATTAGTGTTCGTGGTATGAATAGAATCGTGGGAGGAAGAGGATTCTAGTGATGTAAATTTTATCAAATTCCAAGACGTGGGCCCGGGGCTCGGGTTTGGCCGAATTTCGAGATTTTTTTATAAATTGATAGTTTTCGATTGGGTTGTGTTCCTTTAGCGTATATTGATGATGTTAATCTGGTTTTGGTTAGATTCTGAGCAATCAGGATCCAATTTGAGGGGAAAGAGCATCGCGGATTAGTATTGTGACCCGGTAAAGGTAAGTAATGGTTATAAATCTTGTCCTGAGGGTATGAAATCCCGGACTTCATATTTCTCACTGTTTTTAGAATGGCGCACATGTCGGATGACGAGTATGTGGCGCACTGATTTTTGGATTGAACTTGGTCCTCTCCGCGGCAACTATTGAGTTGCGTATTTTACTCTAAATCATATGTTAAATTGTGTTCTCAAGACTGTTGCTATATTTGGGCTATAAGCCATGTTTGGGGCCTCGTGCCGACTTGTTTAGACCCCTTGGGGGATTTTTATTGCTATCTCCTCACTGTTGATTTATGATTTACACTCAGTCATGTTGTGCTTAACTGTTTTCGAAGCTCAGCCTTATTTACACTCTTTTGAGATATAAAAATGATGTTTTAGGTCGAGTACCCCGTTTTACTAGTACGCCCGAGGGGATTTTGAGAGGTTCTGATTGAGTGAGGCCGAGGTCCTGATTGTGAGGATATGATATGCCACGAGGTGGCTTGATATTAGCGTTTGGGCTGAAGGATCCCTTCCGGAGTCTGCACATACCCCCAATGAGCGCAGGTACCTACTGTGCCGAGTGATGAGTGATTGGCAGGCATGAGTGACAGTGAGGTTGCCCGAGGGGCTGATACTGAGTGACTGTGAGGTGTTGAGTGATGTTATGCCCGAGGGGCGATTTATGATTCATGTTTCTGCCCGAAGGGGCTACTTATGATTTATCTCTTTTTTTTTTACACTAAATTTTTCGGTTATTTTTATTTCTGAAATTGTTGGAAAAACCCATGTTTCAAAGGATTTTTACTGAAGTTGGCTTTTAAAGCATGTTGATTTCATTTATCTATGTATATACTGTTGGAAAGAAAGGCTGTGTATATTGTGAACTGATGATATTGATTTTTATGTGTTTCTTGCCGCTTAGACTTGATTTATTTTCATTACTACTGAGTTGGTGTACTCACATTACTCCCTGCATCCCTGTGTGCAGATATAAGTGCTGATACTGAGCGTTAGCCATCTATTCCGTGCGGAGCCGGAGTTCGGGATATAGAGGTAGTTATTCAGCGTCCGCAGCATCTCTGTTTTCCCTTCTTTTGTTGTATCTAGCTATTCGTTCGGAGGTTTTGAATTATAATAGTAGACTTGTTGGTATGTTTCTTAGATGCTCATGACATGTTGATTCCGGGTTTTGGGGGATGGTTTAGACTGTTTAACGGTTATTTGGCCTAATGAATTCAGTAATTCTATATACTTTATGAAATGCTTGAAAATGGCTGGGATTTTGGAAGGAAACTGTAATTATGTGATTATTGGCTAGCTTAGTTCCACAATAGGCTCACGACCGGTTCAGTATTTGGGGTCGTGACAATGGTCCAGTACAAAGCAGACTTCAAGGGGAACACCATTCCATTCAAGTTCGAGGCACAACATATGTGGAATAAAAAGATCGTTGTGGAGAAATATACCATCGAGCCAGATCGGTATCATGCTGGCCATGTGTACTTATGTCCATCATTGTTGGTAGATGATATAGCGGGAGATGTCAAGGCGAGGATTAATCTGAAGAATAGGGTTGTAGACGACGCTGCTGAAGCACAAGTCAAATACAGTATGTTGTGCAAAAGGGTTTTCGAGTTTGAAGCCAGGCATTTGGAATAACATAAAGTGGACATGGAAGTAATCAGCGAGTGGAAAGAAATCGCTACTAAATCAATAGAGAGGTTGGAATATTTGGATCAGGGGTTGATGGAGCTTGAGGGAAAGATGAGGAAAAGGATCTCAGACTGTCAGAATGTAGAGGGCAACGAAGGAGGGCATCTAGCAAGGGTTTATCTATTGTTGGACATGCACGACTTAGGGAACCCGATTGATGGAGCCAAGAAGGACAAGCATGGAGAAGGTCCCTCTGGGACCAAATAGATTAGGAACAATGTTTTATTTTCTTTCTAGACTCGTTTTAGACTTTGATTGTAATAAGGCAAATGCCATTAGTAACTTTTTCTAGTTATTGTCGTTTTAGTAGAGATTTGGTCTGTTTATCATATTAATGATTTGACGCAGTTATTGGCATCAATTTTCTTCAAATTTATATGCCGCTTAGGCCTACCTCAGGCAAAATGAGGTCCCCAAAATTAGGACATGAATTTATAATTCCGCAATATGTGTTTAAATACTGCGAATATCCTTTTAATACTCATTACTGACTTGTTTACCTTTTCTTTTCTTTTCTTTTCTTTTATTTATTCTCATCCCCTAAGGTTGGTTCGTGCATACTGGTATCATCAGCATATCATACTATATCCAGAGGTCCTCCACCTCCTCCTCCTCCAAGTGATCCCAAAAACAAAGGAAAAGCTAAAATGGACGACATGAGCGGTATCAAGAAAGACAACGCTACAAACGCAGAGAATGTCGAAACTTCAGATGGTCGGAGTACTTCGGCATAGAAGGACTTGTTCTTACGGTTAGAACAGAAAATACTGGAGTTACAAGGGGAACTTGAGCAGGTCCAAAACTTGGCAAACCTTTCCCTTACCCTGAATGTCCCCGACATCAACCAACAAAATGCCCATAACCTAGCACCTCCCCAGAACACACAAAACTAACATCTGCAAAATCCTCCTGTACCTCATTAGTATGCCACACCCTCTCAAAATCCTAATCCTCCACTAGTACCGACCCCTCCACAATATCATCATCATCCAACCCAATATCCACAAACCACCACCTACCACACTCCTCAAAACACACCATAACCTACACCTGATCCACAAAACTCGACCAATGACCACCACTACGCCCAAATTCCTGGAGTTCATCAAAGCAACCCTATATACATGGAAATATTACCTCACACTCCACAACGAACACTGTACACACCGGAGACTGCCGAGAAGGACCTGCTCATCAAGAATATGGTGGAAGAACTCAAGAAACTTACTAGCCGAGTTCAAAGTGTCGAAGGTAGTAAAGGCGTCGAGGGTTTGAACTATGAGGATTTGTGCATTCAGCCGGACGTAGAACTGCCAAAGGGTTACAAACCTCCTAAGTTCGAAATGTTCAACGGTACAGGTGATCCGAAGGTACATTTGAGAACATATTATGACAAACTCGTAGGGGTTGGCAAGGATAAAAGAATCTGCATGAAGCTGTTCATGAGGAGCCTCACTGGAGTACATCAGTCAAAACCCGAAGGAATGGGTTAATTGGGTAAGCATAGCGTCAAATTTTATGGATCAGTTCAGGTTCAAAACAGAAAATGCGCCAGAAGTCTTCTACATTCAGAATCTTAAGAAAAAGCCAACAGAAACTTTCTGCGAGTATGCTACTCGGTGGAGGTCTGAAGCTGTGAAAGTAAGGCCAGGGCTGGAAGAAGAACAGATGAATAAGTTCTTTGTCCGAGCTCAGGATCCGCACTATTACAAAAGACTGATGGTTATTAAAAACCATAAATTTTCTCACATCATCAAATTGGGATAAAGAATCAAAGAAGGGATTAAGAGCGGAATGGTGACAAATCTTGAAGAACTCCAGGCTACAAACAAAGCCTTGCAGTCATGTGGTATTTCTCAAAAAGAAGGAAGTAGGGGCAGTGATGGTGGCCCAAGGTCCAAAGTCTCCTCTCACATACCAAAAACCCCCCACCCACATATCAGCCTTCACCTTCCAAATACCAACAACCTACCGCCACCTACCATACTTATAACACCCAGCCAACATACTACCACTCACCACCATCCCACCAAAACTACCAAAAACCTAGACCAAATTTTGACCCCTGGCCGACCAGACAATACACCCCAATTTCTAAACCCATTGACCAATTGTACGAGAGACTGAAGGCTGCCGGTTATGTCAATCCCATTCCCGTTGTTACCATGGAAAATTCCTCCTAATGGATTAATCCAAACAAGACATGTGACTACCACTCGGGCATGAAAAGTCATATTATTGATGAATGTCGCACTTTGAAGGATAAGATCCAGACGCTGATTGACACCAAGGTTATATAGGCAAAAGAGGCTGCACCTAATATACGTAACAATTCTCTCCCAGATCACAGGGGCGAGGGGGTAAATGTGATAAAAACTGATGAAGAATGGGATCCGGAAGGGTCAATTGGACTCATTCGTGAAGGGTATAATCCTAAAATACCTCCGGTAACTCTCACACCTATCGTGATACAGATGCAATCACTGATTGATGTTGAAGTAGCCATACCAACTCTATTTGAGGTTGAAGTAACGACGCCCTCAGCTGCGCCAACTCTGTTCGAGGTGGAAGTGACCACACCCTTCACCGTGACGGTAGCACCTACACCATCCTTTAAGTCCAGTGCTATACCCTGGGACTATGCTGCAGAAGTGAGAAGGGAAGGAAAGGAAAAAATGGAGGAAACAGGTGCAACACAAGGCATGACCAGAACCGGTAGGGTTTATACGCCCGAGCATTTGGGAGGGATAAGTAAAGAAGCCGTTTCTTAGCCGCCTGTCAATGAGACTGTCGTAGACGATCTTTGGAGAAAGGTGCAAGCAAGAGATTATTCTGTGGTTGATAATCTGAACAAAACCACTACTCAGATATCCATTCTATCACTACTGCAAAACTCCGAGGCACATAGGAATGCACTTATGAAAGTGTTGAACGAAGCCTCTGTACCCAATAACATTACCAGCGGGGAGATGACCAGTATGATAGGACATGTATTGGAAAGCCATAAGATCACTTTTCACAAAGATAAACTGTCGCCGGAAGGATTGAGTCACAACAGGGCACTGCATATCACAGTGCAGTGCGAGGACAAATTCATTGCCAGGGTCCTAATAGATGGGGGTTCAAGTCTCAAAATCTGTCCATTAACCACCTTGAAGAGGTTGGGAAAGAGTTTGCATGAGATATGAGCATGGAGTATGAACGTGAAAGCATTCGATGGGTCCCAAAGGGCCACAATTGGGGAGACCAACCTCTGTTTACAAATGGGTCCGACCTGGTTTGATGTTGAATTTTAAGTGTTAGACATATCTGCCACGTACAATCTGTTGTTAGGACGACCTTGGATACATGCTGCTGGGGCTGAAGCCTCTACTCTGCACCAGGCCGTGAAGTTCGAATGGAATCATCTGGAAGTAATCATCCATGGGGACAGAAGTAACCATATTTATACCAATCGGATTGTTCCGGTTGTTGAGAATAGAAGGAAATTGGGTGGAGAAACATACCATCGCATTGAGCGTGTAAACGCGATTGAGAAAGATAAATGGTGGAGCAGCAAAATAGAGAGCATACTAGCCTGGACATGGTATGAACCTGGTAAGGGTAAGAATCTCCAGGGTATCACTAAAACAATATAGCTAAAGCGTCATGGCACAACCTTTGGACTTGGATATCAGTACACCTTTCAGGAGTATAATGATTGGTCACCGCCATGGCATGGTCCGTATTACTCTCTTGAGCAGCCGGTACCACATTTGAGCCGGTAATTACATCAAGCCGACATGATGCGAGGATCTGAAGAAGACGAAGTTCTAGCAGGCATAAGGAATCTATTCTAGGAAGATGAAGACATGGACTACAGTGCAATAATTGAGGAGGAGGAGGAAGGCCTCGCCATTCAGACAGTAGAGAAGGGAGTTGTTCTCCGAAATTGGACTACTACACCATCAAGGGCCCGTTGAGTTCCTGGGTAGCCTAACAATCATTAAATTGCGTTGGTTTGTCATTTTAGTATTTATCAATGGTTTTCTATTTTAGTATTTATTATTATCCTTTATATTTTTCTCTCTACATCGTTGTTATTACTTATCCTGATGAACTGACAACTATGACATGTAATGAGACAACGCAACATAAGGATAGTGATTCAGAGGAAATAGAAGAAGAAGAAGATATAATACCTGAGGAAATTTCCAGAGAAGTAGAAAATTTTGAGAACAAGACTAAGTCCAATCTGGATGAAACCGAGATAGTCAATTTGGGAGATTCTGAAACACTCAAGGAAACTCATGCAAGAATTCACCTGTCACCATCAGAGAAAGAAGAGTATATCCGCTTCCTAAGAGAATATGAAGATATTTTTGCATAGTCTTATGATGATATGACTGGTTTGAGCACATCTATAGTGGCTCATAAACTAACTACCAACCCTATGCGTCCGCCTATAAAGCAGAAGCTCAGAAAGTTCAAGCCAGATATGAGTCTGAAAATAAAAGAGAAAGTCACCAAGCAGATCAAAGCTAAGGTTCTCAGGGTGGTTGAATATCCAACCTGGTTAGCTAACATTGTGACAGTTTCGAAGAAAGATGGGAAAGTCAGAGTGTGTGTCGACAATCGAGATTTGAACAGAGTGAGTCCTAAAGATGATTTCCTTTTGTCTAATATACACATACTGATCGACAACGGTGCTAAGCATGAACTCCAGTCTTTTGTGGACTGCTTCGCGGGATCATCAAATCTGAATGGATGAAGAAGATGCTGAGAAGACAATCTTTATTACGCCATGGGGGTATACTGCTATAAAATGATGTCGTTTGGCCTAAAGAATGCTGGGGCCACTTATATTCCACGACATCATACACAAGGAGATAGAAGTTTATGTGGATGACGTCATCATTAAATCCAAGAAGGGTACAAATCACATAGCAGACTTGAGGAAGTTCTTTGATCGGCTTCGAAGGTATAATTTGAAACTGAACCTCGCATAATGTGCTTTTAGGGTCTCTACTGGAAAGTTGTTAGGATTCATCGTCAGCCGCTGAGGAATTGAGTTGGATCCATCAAAGGTCAAGGCTATCCAGGATTTGCCAACTCCAAGGAACAAGAAAGGTGTGATGAGCTTCTTAGGGCGCCTCAACTACATCATCCGTTTCATAGCGCAATCAACTGTGATTTGTGAACAAATTTTCAAAATGTTAAAGAAGGATGCCGCAACAAGTTGGACTTAAGAATGTCAGAATGCTTTTGAGAAAATCAAGGAATATTTGTCCACACCACTAGTTCTAGTCCCGCCGGAACCTGGGAGACCTCTGCTACTCTATTTGTCAGTACTAGATGGGGCTTTTGGTTGTGTCTTGGGGAAACACGATGAGACAGGAAGAAAAGAGCAGGACATATACTATCTGAGTAAGACGTTCACACCTTATGAAGCACGGTATTCTTTGCTGGAACGCACATGCTGTTGTCTGACATGGATAGCTCAAAAGTTGAGGCACTACTTTTGTACCTACACCACATATCTTATATCAAGGATGGATCCTCTAAAATACATTTTCCAGAAACTCATGCCTACGGGGAAGTTGGCAAAATGGAAGATATTGCTAAGTGAGTTCGACATCATCTATGTAACTCATAAGACGATCAAGGGACAGGCATTAGCGGATCATTTGGAAAAAAATCCTTTAGAAGGAGAATATGAACCGCTAAAAACGTATTTTCCCGATGAAGAAGTATCATTTGTAGGGGAAGATATCGCTGAAACCTACGACGATTGGAGAATGTTCTTCGATGGGGCTGCAAATTTCAAAGGAGTGGGTATTGGATTTGTTTTGGTATCAGATATAGGTCAACATTATCCGGTATCCGCAAAACTCAGATTCCCGTGTACCAACAATATGGCGGAATATGAGGCTTGCATCTTAGGGCTCAATTTGGCCATTGACATGAACATTCAGGAATTGTTGGTAATTGGTGATTCAGACCTTTTGGTACATCAGATTCTACGGGAGTGGGCTACAAAGAATACCAAAATATTACCGTATATGTAATATGCGCAAGAGTTGATGAAGAGATTCACAAAGAAAGAGTTCAAACATGTTCCGAGAATCTAGAATGAGTTCGTAGACGCATTGTGATAACACAAAGGTTGAGAGATCCAAGAAATTAAAGAAAATAAGTTGAATAAATGCGGAAGCAATAAAGAAATGGAATGGGATTGAGAAACTAAGAAAAATAAACTAGATATGTGGAAATTCAAGTAAAGATCCAAGAACCCCAAGATTATGTTAATCTAGATTTTGACAAGATCTTAATGACAACAAGCTGGTTATGAAACCAATTGCCTTCACTAGAGATAAGTTAATCAAGAACTAGATTCGGATCTTGACTTCTAGTTTGAATAACTTACGACAACAACTAGTAAAGAACCTAGTCGCCTTCGAAGAATATCAAAAGAAACTAAAGATATCACAAGAAAGAAAATTATATTACTACCTTAAGCTATGAACTAGTTAGGGTTGCAAGATAAATCTCAAAGTAAAGTTCACAAAGGTTCAAAATAACTCACAATATTAATATTAATCTTCAATATTCTTCCTACAATCAAAGATAAACACCCCTTTATATAGTAGTAAAGAAGGAGCTAGTCAAGACTTCAATAAATGAGGATTATATTCCCTAGAAGCATATAACACTACCCACATTAACACCAATGTAGTCAACATACACATAGACCAATACAAGTCAACATAGATTAAAACAACTATTAAATATATATTCTAGAAACTATTTTTGGGCTTATTTGGGCTGCTGAAAATTTCTCCTTTTGAGGGCATATTTGAGCCTCATTCCATCTCCTCTTGGACTTTAATTTGGGCCTCTAAATAGTTGTAAGACTTTTCCCAAATATCCTCCTTGTGCTGGAGCTCTTCTTCTATCATAAGACACTTTTTAATTGCCAATTGAAGCCCATTAAGCTTGTCTTGAAATTTCTTTATTTGAGACCTTGTCATGGGCCTTCTTGGAGCTTCCATAGCTTCATCATTCTCCTTTAATGATGCTGAGCAACCATGTACTTCCCCTATTCTTGAAGATAATTCGTCCTCGAATTCGAGCCCGCATCATACAAGGAAAGATCAGAAACATTGAAGGTAGCACTAACTTGATATTCACTAGGAAGGTCAAGTTTATAAGCACTATCTCCAATCCTTTAAAGGACTTCAAATGGCCCATCTCCTCTTGGATCTAATTTGGATCTTCTTTTGGAAGGAAATATATCCTTCCTAAAATGCACCCAAACTAAATCTCCAGGCTTAAAAATAACAGTTTTTCGCCCCTTATTTCTTCGTAAGGCAGTTTGTTCATTCTTCCGTTCAATTGCAACCCTTGTATGTTCATGAATCTTCTTCATCATTTCAGACTTATTCCTACCATCAAGATTAACAATGTCATTAGTAGGCAAAGGAAACAAATCAAGAGGTGTGAGAGGATTAAATCCATAAACAACTTCAAAAGGAAACTTACCAGTAGAAGAGTGGATAGTTCTGTTATAGGCAAACTCTACCATGGGCAATTTTTCTTCCCAAGAAGTTAATTTTCCTTTTAAAACAGCTCTCAACATATTCCCTAAGGTTCTATTAACTACTTCAGTTTGTCCATCAGTTTGTGGGTGACAAGATGTAGAAAATAGTAATTAGTTCCCAACTTTGCCCAAAGAAATCTCCAAAAGTGACTTAAAAATTTAGCATCCCTATCACTAATGATAGTTTTAGGTATGCCATGTAATTTAACCACTTCCTTCACAAATAAATCATCCACATGTAACGCATCACTAGTCTTCAAGCATGGAATAAAATGTGCCAATTTTGAAAATCAATCTACCACCACAAATATACTATCCTTACCATACTTAGTTCTAGGAAGTCCTAACACAAAATCCATAGAAATATCAATCGAAGGAGAAGTAGGGACAAGTAAAGGAGTATAAAGACCATGTGGTAACACTTTTGATTTGGCTTGTTTATATTCAAGACATTGAAAGCACACTTTTTCGACATCCTTTCGCATGCCTGGCCAAAAAATATGTTCAACAAGTATATCCAAAGTTTTGGGCACTCCAAAGTATCCCATGGGTCCACCACAATGTGCTTCCTTAACAAACAATTCACGCAAAGAGCAATTAGGAATGCACAATTTATTTTCCTTAAAAAGGAACCCATCTTGAAGATTGAATCTCTCATAAGGACCCAACTTACATTCTGCAAAAGCCTTTCCAAAATCAGAATTATTAGAATAAAGTCCCTTGATTAGATCAAAACCCATCAATTTAGAAATAAGAGAAGAAACCAAGACATACCTTCTTGAAAGTGCATCAGCAATCACATTCTCTTTTCCTTGCTTGTAAGCAATCACATATGGGAATGTTTCAATGAATGCAGCCCATTTTGCATGGCGAAGATTAAGCTTACCTTGGCTCTTCAAATATCTCAAGGATTCATGATCAGTCTTCACCACAAATTCTCTTGGCCACAAATAATGTTGCCATGTAGCTAAAGCCCTTACCAAAGCATATAGCTATTTGTCATAAGTTGAGTAGTTCAATGTAGCTTCACTCAGCTTTTCACTAAAGTATTCAATGGGCTTTGAGTCTTGCATCAAAACAGCACATATTCCTTTTCTGGAGGCATCACATTCAATCTCAAAAGACTTAGAAAAATCAGGTAATTGCAAAAGAGGAGCAGAACACAATTTTTCTTTCAACAAGTTAAAAGTATCATCTTGTTCTCTTCCCCATGTAAAAACCTTATCCTTCTTAATGACTTCAGTTAAAGGAGCAACAACGGTGCTAAAATCTCTAACGAATCTCCTATAAAAACTAACAAGCCCATGAAAACTCCTCACTTCAGTTACACTGTTAGGTTTAGTACATTCTTTGATTGCCTTGAGTTTCTCTTCATCAACTTCAAATCCCTTAGAACTAACTACAAAACCCAACAACACCAAACGATCCACACAAAAAGTACACTTCTTAAGATTAGCAAACAAGTGTTGCTTTCTAAGAACTTCAAAAACTTGTTTTAAGTGTTCCACATGCTCATCTAGATTTTGAGAATAAATCAAGATATCATCAAAATAAACCACCATAAATTTCCCATGAAAATCCATAAAAACATTATTCATCAATCTCATGAAAGTGCCAGGTGCATTAGTCAAGCCAAAAGGCATAACTAACCACTCATAAAGCCCATATTTGGTCTTAAAAGCAGTTTTCCATTCATCTCCCAGATTCATTCGAATCTGATGGTAACCACTTTTGAGATCAATTTTAGAAAAGATTTTGGATCCATGCAATTGATTCAACATGTCATCAAGACGAGGGATAGGATGGCGATACTTTACCATTATCTTGTTGATTGCTCTACAATCCACGCACATCGTCCAAGTTCCATCCTTTTTGGGTACCAATAGGACGGGGACAGAGCAAGGGCTCATGCTCTCTCTCACAAAACCTTTCTCAAGTAACTCCTCGACTTGCCTTTGAAGCTCTTTTGTCTCTTCTGGATTACTTCTATAAGCAGGCCTATTTGGAATTTGAGCTCCAGGCACAAAGTCAATTTGGTTCTCAATGCCACGCAAAGGTGGTAGACCTTTAGGGATACCCTGAGGGAAGATATCATCAAAATCCTGCAAAAGAGAAGAAACACTACTTGGCAAAGAAGAAGTTAATAACTCAGAATTAATCAAAACTTCTTTGTAAGTAAGTAGTATAATGAGCAGCCCCTCTTTTCTTGCGTTCAAACACTCTTTGGCTTTTATGTACAAACTCTCTTTTTTCTTTTCCTTTGCCTCTTTCCGCTCACCAAAACTTTCCTTTTTATCACTCAAACCCTCTTTTACCACTTTGCTCAATTTGCTGCCTTCTCTATCTTTCTCTTGGCCATCTCTTTTTTTTTCTAGTTCTTGGCCTTCTTTCTTTTCTTTTCTTTTCCCTCAAGCTCTTTTTTTTTCTCCCCTTTGTTTTCCCCTTACTTCCCTCAATCTCTTTTGATCCTCAAATACTTGAGAAGGACTTAAAGGTGCAAGAGTATACTTCTTGCCATTAAGCTCAAGAGAATATCTATTCTTTCTTCCATCATGAAAAACGTTCCCATCATATTGCCACGAACGACCTAACAAGATGTGACAAGCTTGCATAGGGACCACATCACAAAGAACACCATCCACATACCTACCAACATTGAAGGAAATCATGCATTATTTGTTGACTTTCAGTTCACCACTATCATTTCACCATTGGAGTCTATAGGGCTTAGGGTGTTTCATGCATGCAAGCTCTAACATGATCACCAAGTGTGAACTCGCCACATTAGCACAACTACCACTATCAATAATCATAGAACAAGTTTTCCCCTTTATTCCATGCCTTGTATGAAATATATTCTCCCTTTGTTCTTCACTATTGATTATTAAATTAATAGTCATAATCCTCCTAACTACCCCAACCAAACCATCAATAAAAGGCAACTCTACATCATCTTCACTCACACCTTCCTCTTCTTTCTCTTCCTCACTTTTTTCTCCTTCATACCTCCTAACTAGCCCAACCAAACCATCATTAGGAATTTCTACATCATCTTCACTTACTTCTCTCTTTTCTCCTCACTTTTTTCACTCTCATATCCTCCATCTTCTCTCAAAAGAATATTTCTTCTATTTGTACATTCATGCATTATATGACCTCTTCCATGACATTTGTGACATTGAATGGAACTAGAAGGTTTAGAGGATCTAGAATTGAAAGCTTTACCTCCCTCTTTCTCATCAACTTTACCTTTCACCTTGTCTTCTTGAGGTCTAGAAATCACTTCTTGTTTTGGCCATGTCTTCTTGGAATTGGTGTTTGGACGACTTCTCCATGATCTAGCTTGCTACCTTCTTTTATTTTGCTTTTCTATTTTTATAGACAAATCTACTAACTCATCTATAGTTACATATTGTTGTATTTCTACTACATCAGCTATTTCTCTATTTAAACCATTAAGAAATCTAGCCATAGTGGCCTCTTCTTCTTCCATACAATTAGCTTGGATCATAGCCATATCTATAGCTTTGAAGTATTCATCAACAGTCATGGTTCCTTGCTTCAAGGTCTGAAGACGCAGTTATAGGTCACTTTGAAAGTGAGAAGGCGCAAACCTCTTCCTCATGACTCTCTTCATCTCGGTCCAAGTAGAAATGGTTGGTTCTCCATCTTGTTGTCTGTCCCTTCTAAGATTTTTCCACCAAATAAAAGCATAATCAGAAAATTTAACAACAACAAGCTTAACCTTCTTACCTTCTGAGTAGTTGTTACAGTCAAAGATGACCTCAACTTTCTGATCCCAATCAAGGTAGAAGTATGGGTCTCTTGTGCCCTTGAAATATGGAATCTTCATTTTTATGCTACTAATATTATCATCTTCTACTCTACCTCGTTGTCCCCTTCTATCTCTTCCCACCCTATCTAGATTTACATAAAGATCATCTATAACATCATCTATAGGGTTTTCTTGATTTACAGTGGGGGCATGGAGTTCATTTCTTCTATTATGACGCCTAGGATTATTTCGAGGTTGTACATCAGGTTGATTTCCCCTCCTAAGTGCAACTATTGTCTCATTTTGTTCAGCAATCGTATTCCTTATCTCTTGGAATTGCAGGTTCCATCTCTCGAATTGTTGATGCATAGCTTGTAGAGTGAAATCATTTCTTGCTCGGATTTCATCTTCCTGAAGAACCCTTATTTCATCATCACTAGCACATGTATGAGACATCTTAAAAAAATATTATTACTCAAACTTGGCTCTTTCCCTCAATTGTTCTCGCCCACTCTTGCATTTTCCCCCTCAATTAACCTTTGGAAAATACCTTGTAGATTTATAATTAAACCCAACTAGTATCAAAGTCCTTAGTAGTAAAATAAGAAATTTTGGGGCATTAAAGAAAGTGAAGAACCAATCCTAGAAAGAGTAGGATTTAGTTGAAACAAAACTCGAACAAAGGAAAAGAATTTTTAGAACAAGATCAAAGGAGTACGAAAAATTAATTTTTTTTATCCTTAAAGATCTAGGATCCCCTCTTCATGTTTCCTTTCTTGATTTTGGAAACAAACACAATAAAAATCTGCTTTCTTGAAGAGCAATTTGTTTCTCCCTTTTTTTCTTTTTTTTGAAAGAATTTTTTTTTCGTTTTTTTATAGTACTATTCACTGCTACAGTAAATTTTTTTTTGTTGTTCAAAAATCCCCAAGATTTATCAAGAATGGAATCTTGATACAACCGCTTTGATACCACTTGATAACACAAAGGTTGGGAGATCGAAGAACTTAAAGAAAATAAGTTGAAGAAATGCGGAAGCAGTAAAGAAATGCAATGGAATTGAGAAACTAAGAAAAAAAAACTAGATATGTGGAAATTCAAGGAAAGATCCAAGAACCCCAAGATTATGTTAATCTAGATTTTGACAAGATCCTAATGACAATAAGTTGGTTATGAAACCAATTTTCTTCACTAGAGATAAGCTAATCAAGAACTAGATTCGGATCTTTCTAGTTTGAAACTTACGACAACAACTAGTAAAAGAAACTAGTCACCTTCGAAGAATATCAAAAGAAACCAAAGATATCACAAGAAAGAAAACTATCTTACTACCTTAAGTTATTAACTAGTTAGGGTTGAAAGATAAATATCAAAGTAAAGTTCACAAAGGTTCAAAAGAACTCACAATATTAATATTAATCTTCAATATTCTTCCTACAATGAAAGACAAGCACCCCTTTATATAGTAATAAAGAAGGAGCTAGTCAAGACTTCAATAAATGAGAATTATATTCCCTAGAAGCATAAAAGACTACTCACACTAAGACCAATGTAGTCAACATACACATAGACCAATGCAAGTCAACATAGATTAAAATAACTATTAAATATATATTCTAGAAACTATTTTTGGGCTTATTTGGGCCGCTGAAAATTTCTCATTTTGAGGGCATATTTGGGCCTCATTTCATCTCCTCTTGGACTTTAATTTGGGCATCTAAATAGTTGTAAGACTTGTCCCTAAGATACTCCTTGTGTTGGAGCTCTTCTTCTATCATAAGACACTTTTTAATTGCCAATTGAACCTCATTAAGCTTGTCTTGAAAATTCTTTGTTTGAGACCTTGTCATGGGCCTTCTTGGAGCTTCCAGAGCTTCATCATTCTCCTTTAATGATGTTGATCTGCCATGGATGCTATCACATTGGCCACTCTATCTTTCATGATACAACACCCGGACAAGAATTTCATCGACCCTATTCTAGTAAAGATCCATAATCAGCCAGCTTATTCCGCTCATGTTGAAGAAGAAACGGATGGGAATCTGTGGTTCCATGATATCAAAGAATACTTGGAAAAAGTAGAGTATCCGGAGCATGCAAATCATACTCAGAAACGCACACTCTGAAGATTGTCCAATTATTTCTTCCAAAGTGGAGGAATTATGTACAGAAGGACTCCAGACCTAGGATTATTACGATGTGTTGACGCCAAGGAAGCTTCCAAACTGCTCGAAGAGATACATGCCGGAACTTGCGGAATGTCACATGAACGGTTTCATTTTAGCTAAAAAGATACTAAGATCATGATATTTTTGGATGACTATGGAAACAGACTGCATCAAGTATGTCCAAAAGTGTCATCAATGCCAAATACATGCAGATATGATACGAGTGCCACCAAATGAATCCAATGCAACAAGTGCACCTTGGCCTTTCTCCTCTTGGGGAATGAATTTCATTGGTCCAATCGAACCCGCCGCTTCGAATGGGAACAGGTTCATTTTAGTGGCCATAGACTACTTCATAAAGTGGGTTGGGCTGCATCTTACAAAGTTGTAACTAAGAAAGTCCTCGCAGATTTTGTCAGAGATCGCATTGTTTGCCGATTTGGGGTTCCAGAATCCATCATCACCGACAACGCTGCCAACCTCAATAGTGACTTAATGAAATCTATGTGTGAAACCTTCAAGATCAAGCATAATAATTCCACGACATACAAGCCTTAAATGAATGGAGCCGTGGAGGCCGCCAATAAGAACATCAAGAAAATATTGAGAAAGATGGTAGACAATCACAAGTAATGGCACGAGAAATTACCATTTGCCTTATTGGGATATCGTAGCACAGTTCACACATCAACCGGGGCAACCCCTACTTGCTGGTCTATGGTACTGAAGCTTTCATTCCCTCCAAAGTCGAAATTCCTTCTTTAAGAATTATACAAGAAGTCGAACATAGTGATGCAGAATGGATACGAAGTCTCTATGAAAAATTAGCTCTCATTGACGGGAAAAGAATGAATGTGGTATGCCATGGTCAGCTTTACCAGAACAGAATGTCCAGAGCTTTCAACAAAAGGGTCAGACCTAAATAGTTCACACTGGGGTAGCTGTAGTTGAAGCGAATCTTCCCGCATCAGGATGAAACCAAAGGGAAATTTTCACCTAATTGGCAAGGACCTTACATGGTTCACAGGGTACTGACAGGAGGAGCACTCATACTTGCAGAAATGGACGGAGAAATTTGGCCAAAGCCTATCAATTCAGGCGCAGTCAATAGATACTATGTTTAGATTGTTTATATTTCCTCATCTGATGTAGCTGAACTACGCTTGACCTGATTCTCGTATAAGAGGGGATACGTAGGCAGCCATGTGGGTTCGGTCACAACACAATAAAATCTTCATTTTTTACCACGGTTAGAAACTGGGGCAGAATTTTGAGGAGTCCGGAGCAAGTCCAGCCAACTTCTTCATATGCAGAACGGTCAAAGAATTGCTTATTAAACCGGGGCAAAATTTTGAGGAGGACCCGCAAAATTCTAATGTAAGGAAGTCGCAATGTCTCTAAAAGTGTCACAATCATTGGTTCATCTAACTTACTCGATATTACATACTAATATATTATTTTAGTTAACTACGTTCATCAGATGCATGCATATTATCTCGAAAACTTTATTTCATAACAGCCAGATGTTGGCCGGGGCAACTCAAACAGGATATCGAGACAGGAGCAAAGGCAAAGCAAGAAGGTGAAAGCACGGACCAAACTTCCTCGCAAAACTCATGATTTTTCTTTAGATGCAGGCACAATGAACATAACAGGAATATTCGCAAATACGTACACACATCAAAATCACTATCTTCATAATGACAAAGCTGCCAAACGCAAACATATCCTCAGCTAATAAATACTTTACTATCACTCATTGCCTTTCTTTGCATGAGACTAAGCACTGTCTCTTCTCCTTGCATGAGGCTAAGCATCGCCTCCCTAATTACATAAGCTAAGCATTAATTTTCTTTGCATAAAACTAAGCACTGTCTCCCAATTGTATGAGGATAAGCATTGCTTCCTTAATTACATAAGGCTAAGCATTGCCTTTCTTTGCAAGAGACTAAAAACTGTCTCCTCTCCTTGCATGAGGCTAAGCACTGTCACCCTAATTGCATAAGGCTAAGCATTGCCTTTCTTTTCATGAGACTAAGCGTTGTCTCCTCTCCTTGTATGAGGCTACGCACCGCCTCCCTAATTGCATAAGGATAAGCATTGCCTTTCTTTGTATGAGACTAAGCACTGTCTCCTCTTCTTGCATGAGGCTAAGCATTGCCTCCCTGAATTGCATAAGGCTAAGCTCGGCCTTTCTGTGCATCGAGACTAAGCATCGTCTCCTCTTCTTGCATCAGGGTAAGTATTGCCTCTTCAATTGTCTAAGGCTAAGCATCGCCTTATCCTTGCATAATACCAAATGCTACCTCTGTTATGCTACTTGAAATCTAGCACTATTTTTTACTTTCCCGGGGCTAAGCACTGCCCCAATCCTGCACGATACTAAGCTCTATCTTGTTTTACTTCGCATATGACCAAGCATCATATCTTTGCATCTCATGGGCTGAAACATTGCCATTTTGTCCAAAGGCGTCATAGTCCGAAGGAATTATCCTCATAGCCGACAGACACTATGTCATGTCCTGAGGATCTCTCAATATTGCACATCATTATTCAAAGGCGTCATGGTTCAGAGGAACCATTTTCATGGCCCGAGAACATCATTTCATGGCCTGCGAATCCCTTATGACGTGATTCATGGCCCAAGACGTCATGGTCTAAGGACATCATCCTCATCGTCCAAAGACAACTTTCATGGTCCAAAGGGAATTTGCATCATGTTTAAATTCTCGCAATAATCCCATATACACTTGCACAAATTGTGTTTAAGTTTTGCAGGTAAGCCAGGAGGTAACCGTTCTCTTAACGGGAGCAATCTTCGCTCCGGTTTCCGTTCAATGTACGCATCTTGAAATTATTTCAAAGCACAACCAATCACCACCAATTACCCATTCTTACTTGACAATCATCCGATTCATAACTTTTCAGATTCACACTCATGATTTCGCGCAGACTCAGCTGATATTGTCCTACCTAAAAGAACCCTTTCCAAGACACACGACCATTCCGATAACAACTCCATTGGTTCAGTTCATCTATGGACCCAGAACTACACGTCGCCTGATTCCCGTAACACCGGGGATATGTAGGAAACTCAGGAACCAGGGTTCGACCCCCATTTTTAAATCACCCCATTCGGTCAAAATCGATCATCATTTCTTTACCCGACAACTGTTTCATCATTCCCGGGTAAAGATGGGGCAGCTGTTGATACCCAATTTTGCCCTCATATTTCTCAAAAAGTATATATACTTTCAAAGTATCATTTTGTGTCATTATTTAGTTTACAAGCATTTTTCATAATTTTTCATAATTTTTAGAGCTTTAAAATTAATTTTCTTGCATTTAAAATGTTCACTAATTATTCCCTTAAATTATTTGTGATGACTTAATCATCCAAATTTTATTATTTTTACACCTACATATATGTTTTAAAATATTTTACATCATTTCATATAATTATGTTTGTATTTTTAGCTATTTATATAACTTTGTAATAATAGCCTATATTCATGCATAATTATATTATTTGTGCCAAAATAGCATTTTTATATTTTTATAATGTTAAGTTATTATTTTCAATCATTTTAGTTCATAAATAATATTTTGATTATTTATTAATTGCTTTTATAGTTATTGTTTTGACAAATTTTGTGTATTTCAATTATGGCCCAGTTTTAATTAATTTTCGAACCAAAATTGGCCTAATCCCTTAGCCCAATAGCCCCCAGCCCTAACCAAACAACCCTTTTACTAAAACTCGGTCATGACCCACTTCTAACGACCAGCCCGTTCAATTTTTAATCCAGCCGTTAATCTCTCAATATCAACGGCCCTCGTTCATTCCCCCCTTTTAATTAACCCAACCTAGAAACCCTACCCATTCCCCTTAATCCGCTGACCCTAAACGCTCTCAACTCTCATATTTTCTCTTCTGAAGAACCCTATCCGCCTCCCTCTTAATTTCCTCTCCCAATCCCACTAATAATGGGATTCGACCTTTGTTTGTTTACCATATATGGATCCTTTGGGTACTGGTTACATGATTTTGGTATTACTTAGGTATTTGCCTAATTTTGGAAAATACCACCTCTATATCGGACGAGAATCGACTCAATATTGAAGATTTGTATGATATCCTATCCATATACGCGAGATAAACTGGATTCTTCATACCAGTTGACCGATTTCGAGTTTAAAACCCTAACTAAGGTTCGGAGTTTGATACTTTTCCATTTCTATTTTTCTGTTGACTTGCATGTGAGATTTTTCCCTTTTCTTCGTCCGTGCTTACTTGATTTCTTTACTTACCTATGTTTAATCAGTTATTTTCCTTGTTTGTGCATCTAATTTTTACGGCTATATAAACCCCTCCCCATTCCCTTTTGGACGAACTTTAATCGTTAAGTTTTTACTAAAAAGCTGAAGGTTTTCATTCTGCTATTCTCTTATTCTACATTTTGGCTCTTGGCCGGCTGAAATCCAAGGCCGCCGGAATTCTATTTTTCGACCTCCCTTGGTGTGAGCACTGCCCTGGATTCCTTTGAATCACTTGGGAACTTAACGCACTAAGGTCTTGGGTTGTACTGCTCTTTGTTGACATTTAAAGTGTTGTGGAGTATGTTCTTTCTTGTTTGTCTACTTGTCAATCAGTAACTTGTGAGTTCTTTAGACTTTGCCATATTCATTCACTTTTGTTCATGATTAGAATATTCATACCTCTGAAACTGCATAACCTAATGTGTTTCTAGACTCTCTCTATGTGCAACCCTGCTAGTATCGAATCTGTTTGTGATATGAACCTCTCAAGCATTTTTTTTATGCCTAAACTACCAGTTCTAAAATGTGTTTATGTTAAACTTGAACAATTTAGATTGTTTGAAGTTCGTGTAGCTTAATGCATTGGTACTTTGAATGTTTACATTGGCTATATGACACCAGTTTGTTTCCTGCTTTGTCTTGGGTGTCTGTAGTGATGATTTGTATATATAATATGTCCTAATCTATATTAAGACCTTTACACTAGCTATGACTTGCTCCTGTGATTATTTTCATCACTCAATATATCTTTAGCGTGTCCAATTTTGTACTCCCTAGAAATTAGTTAGAACCTTTTAGAATGGCTTCTTAACTTGAGTTTCCCTCATGGCACTTGACTTTATTTTGCCTTGTTGATATGATTTGGTCTGTTTAACTTTTGGTGTTCAGCATAATTTTACTCCTTAGGCTTTGAATCTACTTTATCTTATTTGGCATAATATATCTTTGCTTATTAGTTTTGTAATCCTAGAAGTCACAACCCCCTTGCCTCTTACAAAATATTATCTGCCGCAATGTGCTAAGTGTGAACTTGTGATATCAACCTGTCTTTTAAGTTTGTTTACTGTTCACTGTGTGATCACCTCTGCCATGCATGTTTCTAAAATGCAAATGCACTTCTTCAAACCCTACCACTTGATCACCATTTTTCACTATCATTGGTTATTTATCCTACTCTGAACCTATAAGTATTGGTCGGCTGAAAGTCAAGGCCATTAAAGCTTTCTCTATTAACCTCTCTAGTGTGAGCACTTCTCGGGGTCCATTTTGAGACCCTTGTGAACTCTTACACACTAGGGCTTGAGGTTCTTTGGTCATTTTCTTTACTACTCAATTATGTCCCTCTTCCTGTCTATTGAATATGAAAATTGATTTGTGTAAGTGATTAATTTCTGGATCCTACGATCAAACTATGGTTGTTTGGTTTGGTTTGAGTTCTCCTATGGTTTCTGAGCTATGTTGAGATTCGAGTGTGCTAATGGATGGAGAAAGAGTTTAGTTGAAGGCCTGGAAATGTTGGGTATCTCTTTGGAACTGTCTTGGGCCTACTGTTATTACTTATACAACTTTGTAATTCATTCGTTATTGGGTCTGTAATAATACTATAATAATAATTGGGGGTGATAGTGAAATTGGAAAATGGGTATCTCTTAATACTTGCATGGAAAGGGTAGAAAGCATGTTTATAGGATTTGTGTGAACTATTTGTTGTCCGACCTGTTATATTTGTCATTTAAATCTCTTTGTGCACTATTAGTGATCATGTTATTAGGGAAATCACACACTCACATAACTGGTGTACTGTCAAAGCATGAGTGCTCTATTTATTCCCATGTCTACGGCTATGTGTTTCTAGATAGCATGTCTATAGGAAATAATTGCTAACAATTGTTCTTTAATACGCACCATGTTCATTAGATACCATGCCTATAGGATTTTAACTAATTATTTCGCTTCGTTCATCTAGACAGCATGCCTATTGGAGTTAAATGTATAAAATCAGTTCCAATCGTCAATCTTTAGAAATCATGCCTATAGGACATCACTACTCGCTTTTCAAACGTTGTTTCATTGCTCATCCATGCGATTATTAGAAAGCATAGGTAATTTTGAGCATTTCCAATAAGTTTCATTATCCCTTACTGTGCAAACACTTAGAGATCATGCCTATTGATTTATCAACTTATAATCTGTAATAAGCGATTTAGCAGCATCTGGCACTTACAAACTGGTAATTTAGAAATCATAGGTCTAAAATGGACTGCACATCTGAATCAGATCATCCAGAAACCATTTCTATAGGGCTTAACGACTTCAATTCCCCTCAATTCTGAAACTCCCTAATACCCTAATGTAGGAATCTGTTTGTGTGCATTTGTTTACCTAATTGCGGAGGCTAATTTGAGTCTTTAACTGTATTTAATTGTTGTCCTATCTGTTTTGAACTGTCCTAGTTTTTAAAATTTTGAGCAGCCTAAGTCAAGCTTAGAACCACCTAAAATAGATGTCCAAATGCCTCCAGGACCATAGGTATGGGACGGGTAGTGCACACATAAGGCATGATTTAGAATCAACTAGTGCGCTCTAGGTAATAACTTAAAGATAGTAATCGGGTAGCAGGAGATGATAGTATGTGCCCGCTAAATAATACGAGTAACACCCCATCTCGAGGGAGTTACGCAGTATTATTTATGTTGCACGGNCCCCCCCCATCTTATTCTTGTTTTTCTTTGAATCAAGTTTTCGTATTTATTCAAAGTCTTTTAATAAAATTTCCCAAATTTCTTGTTTTTCTGTCTTTGTTTATCTGACTAATTCATATAATTCAAGTTTGGTCGGGACCCACAGTTGCGGACCTCGAAGAGTGACTAACACCTTCTCTTCGAGGTAATTTCGAGCCCTTACCCGATCTTTGGTGATGCAAACTAGTCAAACCTGAGTCATATGCAAATAGGTACCCTAACGCACCTTAAATTGTTAGGTGGAAACTCTCCTCTTTTAACACTTCCTTAAAAGAGTTGTCACATGTCGAAACTCGATTTTGCGAGAAAAAGGGGCGCGACACCAACGAACATGTCACTTCTTACACACGCGCAATTAAGGGGAACGATCTAGAGGATGAAGAGATCAAGTCTGTATTGCTGAAGAAATTTGCTGAGACCTTATCAAAGAGCGATGATATGGTACCATAATTTGCCACCCAACACCATTGATTTTTTTGCCACGCTTGCAGATTCCTTCGTTAAAGCACACGCCGGAGCCATAAAGGTCGAGGCTAGGAAGTCGGACCTCTTCAAAGTGAAGCAGAAAGACAACGAGATGCTTAGAGAGTTTGTGTATCGGTTCCAAATGTGCAAGTATCATAGCACCCATGGTCATAGAACAAAAGATTGCAAACAGCTGAGGGAGGTGGTAGCCCGTTTGTTCAACGAGGGGAATCTTCGAGAATTCTTAAGCCATCGGGCTAAGAACCACTTCAAAAATAGAGATTCAAACAGATAGAATGAGAAAGAAGAGCCCCAGCACGTAATCCACATAATTGTTGGAGGGGTCGATATTCCTTAGGGGCCCGTATTTAAGCACACCAAGGTGTTGATCACGAGGGAAAAGCAGACTCGGGATTATATACCGGAAGGGACCTTGTCTTTCAACAACGAGGATGCAAAGGGGATCTTACAACCCCACAACACGCACTGGTGATATTTGTTCTTATGAATATAACTCAAGTTAAACGTGTTTTGATTGATCAAGGTAGCTCGGCCAACATTATTGATCGAGGGTGGTAGAACAACTCGGCCTACAGGATCAAGTTTTGCCCGCAACCCGAGTAATTAACGGCTTCACATGGCATGTGAAACCACCAAAGGCGAAATAACTTTGCTAGTGAACGTGGCCGGGACCATCCACGAAACGAAGTTCCATGTGATCGAGGGTGACAAGAGGTACAACACCCTGTTCGGAAGGCCATGGATCCACAACATGAGGGCAGTACCCCCGACCCTTCACCATGTTCTGAAGTTCCCAACACCAGAGGGAGTCAAAACGGTCTACGGGGAGCAGCCCGCCACCAAGGAGATGTTTGTAGTCGACGAAGTGATACCGATATCGGCACTCTCATCAACAAAGGGATCAAATTCGAAGGGAAAACAGGAGGCCAAATAGCAACCACAGACACCGGCCTCGACCCAATCGGAGAAGCCAAGGATCGACGAGGATGACGACTATTGGTTCCCTCGATCCTTCATAATTCGCGATGACTCTGACGCCACCAAGTCAACGGTCGGAGAGTTGGAACAGGTCATACTGATCGAACATCTGCCCGAACGAAAGGTATACCTGGGCACGGGTTTAACCACCAAGCTCCGGAAAAAACTTATTCAATTCATTTTAGCTAACATGGGTTACTTTTCTTGGTCTCATCTCGATATGACAGGGATCCCACCGGAAATCACTACCCATAAACTAAGCCTGGACCCGAGGTCTCATCCGGTGAAGCAAAAAAGAAGGCCTCAGTCCGAGGTTAAGCATGCCTTCATCAAGGACAAGGTAACCAAACTTCTCAAAATAGGATCCATTCGGGAAGTAAAGTATCCCAAATGGTTAGCAAACGTAGTGGTAGTCCCTAAGAAGGGAAATAAACTTAGAATGTGCATAGATTATAAATATCTAAATAAAGCATGCCCTAATGATTCTTTTCCTTTGCCTAATATCAATTGTATGATCGATGCAACGGCTGGCCACGAGATTCTCAGTTTTCTCGATGCCTACTCCGGGTAAAACCAAATACAGATGAACCCGGATGATCAGGAAAAGACCTCATTTATCACTATGTACGGCACCTACTGTTATAATCTAATGCCATTCAGACTAAAAAATATTGGTGCAACTTATCAACGCCTAGTAAAACGAATGTTCGAAGAACAAATAGAAAATTCAATGGAAGTTTATATTGATGACATGTTAGTTAAGTCCTTGTGAGCAGAGGACCATTTGAGGCATTTGCAGGAAAATTTTGATATGCTAAAGAAGTACAATATGAAGCTCAACCTAGAAAAGTGTGCGTTCAGGGTCAGCTCGGGAAAGTTTCTTGGCTTCATGGTATCCAACCGGGGGATCGAGATCAACCCTGATAAAATCAAAGCTATCAAGTATATCACGATAGTAGATAATGTAAAGGTCGTGCAGAGTCTAACATGGCGCATAGCCGCCCTAGGGCGATTCATTTCGAGATCCTCAAATGGAGCCATTGATTCTTCTCGTTACTAAAGAAGAAGAATAACTTTACGTGGACTCCGGGGCGAACATGCCTTGGAGGAACTAAAGCGGTACTTATCGAGCCCGCCGCTTCTTCACACTCCAAAAGCGGACGAGCAGCTTTACTTGTATTTGGAAGTCTCAGAGATAGCGGTAGGTGGAGTCTTGGTCCGAGAAGAACAAGGTACGCAATTCCCTATCTATTTTGTTAGTCAGACCTTAGGTGAGGCCGAGACCATATATCCACACTTAGAAAAATTAGGGCTTGCTTTAATAAGCGCCTCTAGGAAACTAAAGCCATATTTTCAATATCATCCAATATGTGTTGTAACAACTTATCCACTTCGAAATATTTTGCACAAACCCAGATTTCGGGTCGATTGGCCAAATGGACCATAGAAATTAGCGGGTACGATACTAAATATCGACCCCGAATAGCCATCAAGTCTTAAATCTTGGCAGACTTCGTGGATGACTTCACGCCGGCCCTTGTACCCGAGGTTTAAAGAGAACTATAAATAAAATTGAGTACATCCTCGGGAATCTGGACCCTCTATATGGACGGTACTTCGAATGGGGTCCGGGCTAGGCATCACACTAAAACCACCCACAGGTAATGTAGTTAGACAATCTATCATGACCACAAAATTGACTAACAATGAGGCCGAGTATGAGGCCATGATTACAGGTCTTGAATTAGATAAAAGCTTAGGAGTGGAGGTCATAGAAGCCAAGTGGGATTCCCTCCTCGTGGTAAACCAAGTTAACAGGACCTTTGAAGTCCGAGAAGATCGAATGTAGAGATACTTGGATAAACTACAGGTGACTCTACATCGATTCAAGGAATGGACCTTGCAACATGTACCTAAGAGAAGTCCACAGGGCATTTGCGGAAATCATTCCAGTGCCAAATCATTGGTCCACAAAGTAATCAGAGCCAGGTACTATTGGATCGATATGGAGAAATATGCAAAGGAATTAGTTTGAAAATGCGATAAATGCCAAAGGCATGGACCATTGATTCATCAACCCAGAGAACTGCTCCATTCGGTCTTATCCCCATAGTCGTTCATGAAATGGGGGATGGACATCATCGGCCGTCTTCCATCGGCCCCAGGTAAAGCTCAATTTATTTTATTTATGACTGATTATTTCTCTAACTGGGTTGAAGCACAGGCTTTTCAGAAAGTCAGAGAGAAGGAGACCATCGACTTTATTTGGGACCACATCATATGTCGATTCAGGATGCCCTCCGAGATTGTGTGTGATAATGGAAAGCAATTCATTGATAGCAAAGTGACTAAATTTCTCGAAGATCACTAGATCAAAAGGATATTGTCAACGCCTTATCACTCCAGCGGGAACGGACAAGCCGAATCGACCAACAAAACCATCATCCAAAATCTTAAGAAGAGATTGACCGACGCCAAAGGGAAATGGAGAGAAATACTACCCAAGGTTCTATGGGCATATCGCACAACTTCAAAATCCAGTACCGGAGCTACCCCGTTCTCATTAGTTTATGGCACCGAAGCTCTAATTCCCATCGAGGTCGGAGAACCTAGCATCAAGTTTGGATATGCAACCGAAGAGTCAAATAACGAGGCTATGAATACGAGCCTAGAATTGTTGGATGAAACACGCGAAGCCGCCTTGTCTGATTGGCCACCCTAAAACAACAGATCAAAAGGTACTACAATCGAAGAGCCAATCTTTGACACTTTAACGTCGGGGGCTTGGTACTAAGAAAAGTAACCCTCAAAAACCGAAATCCGAATGAAGGAAAACTGGTTCGAACTGGGAAGGACCATACAAGATTCTCGAAGTCACTGGAACAGGATACTACAAACTCGGAATGATAAACGGGGAACAACTACCGAGCAATTGGAACATATCACACCTAAAATGATACCATTGCTAAGGTATGCCCCCTTTCCATTTTTATTTCCATTATAGACTAACTCTTGCAGGTGAACTAGGAACGTCGATGGATTTTTTGACACGAAGTCTTTAGATTTGAAAGAACGCATTGCACTCTTTTTCCCTTAGACCGATTATGTCCCAAATGGGTTTTCCTGGCGAGGTTTTTCATGAGGCAACCATTGCTCGTGCTAACTTAAAACAATTCAATAGTATCTGAGGCTCCTTTGAAATCAACCTCGAATACTGGAGGGCATTGCCCTCGAATGTCAACTTTGTTGCGAGGAATTACTTCACAATAATGGGATCTCGATAGGTAAGGACCAAACGGTCACACGAATCATGCCTGCATAGGTTGCTTGAGCTCTAGCACAGAACATGTACACATGTATAATCATTTTTCGCAAGAATAAAGAGAAGTATTTTCCTTGCCAATATTTAATGCCTTAGAAAAAGTTTTCTACTTTACTATTCCATACTATCGATCTATTATGGAAAGGGGCTTAAGGTCCGATCATAATCGCAGTTCAGATAATCATCCCCACACTCGGGGACTACCATCCGAAAAATAAATTCGAACAAGATCGAATTATTGAAACATCGATGTCATAAGACCTTTTAGGCGACCCTCAAATTTTAAAGGCCACGGCCACCCCACTCGGGGACTATTACTTCGGGCAAGCTCAAAGTAAATAGGAAAATAAGACCAACGGGCAGATCCCGTACTAAAGTCTATGATCGAATTAACACATTTCGGAGACGTCTGAATTCCGTAACAAAATAGGCCTTCGAATTCTTTCATAACCAATTTTAAAGGCTACCCCCGGCAAATTCATAAAAAGCTTCAATAATATCGAGCATCAAAAACTCTAATAAATGCAAAAGTTGTTTGAACTCTCGAACAACTCCTTATTATTTCATGTTAAGGCATTCAGAGTCTTGTAAATACAAATGATAAAAAAAAATTCAAGCCAAAATGGGGAGAAAGCCTTACTTATATAAACAATATTTTTACAAAGGCTAGATCAGCCTAATACAAAAAATTACAAAGTCCTAAGGGCTGCTTTTACTTTGAGTTCGAGAGATTATTCTTGCTCAACTAGAAAACCTAAGGGTTACCCTATCTCAAGTCCGAACAGACCCTCACTTGATCATAAAGCCTAAAGGATACACTGATTCAATTTCAAGCAAATCGACCTCAGACCTTAGAATACAACTTCATAACTTTATGCTAAGGCACTCTGACCTTTGTATAGATCAATGAAAAACGAATATACTTAGAAGCCATGAAAGGGAAGAAAGGTTTTTATATATTCATTTACAAGGGCAACATGGCCCGATGGAAATTCTCTACAAAAAGCCGAAACAGGTCTCGGCAGAAACACAAAATATATAATCCAAAAAGGCCTGGTCATCTCCAGGAGAAGCATCCTCACCCTTGGGGCCTTCTCCACTTCCAGATCCACTCAGTCTCTCGGAATCATCGTCATCAGGATAAGCTAACCCCCTGGCTTCAGCTTCAAGCTCCTTAGCTCTCTCGATCTCGGCCGTAAGATCGAAACCACGAGCGTGGATCTCCTCAAGAGTCTCCCTCCAAGACTGGCATTTGACATGCTCAGGGACCTAATTTGCTCGAACCTAAGAAACTTCGGCAACTTTCTTTGCTCGGACCTAAGCAACTTCAGCATCGATCCGATAGATATCCACCATTGCATTAGTGTGGCCTTGGTCGTTTCGACCTCCGATTTTGTGACGACCCGACAGGTCGTTTTGAGTATCTACACTTTGCTCGGTATTTTGAGGGCTCGAGTAAGTCCGTGTTATGTTATGGGACTTTTTGATATGTTTGTACGTGGTCCCGAGGGGCTCCGATAAGTTTCGGATAGGTTTGGATTGTGTTGCGCTCGTTTTTCATGTTTCGACATCGTTTTTCAAGCATAAATGATATCATATTGAACAAATAAGCTCTGATTTCTGTTTTGAATGAAGCATTAGGTTCGTTTCGTAATTACGGACCCGTAACAAAAAAATCGTCGAATTTGGACATCGTATAAGGATTTATGGTCATTTTACTAAGAATTGGGTTGCCAGATTTTTTTTCAGATTAATTACGAAATTGCCACTTACTTCGTATTTAAAAATCTGCACTATTTCCAATTATTGAAACTAACATATCTCCTTCAATATAAGGTCAGATTACGTTATTAAAGAGCCTAACTTGACTAGAATTTCACAAGGAATCCATTGAGGCATAAAAAATGAGTTTTGGGATCGTTGGCACGAGAAACGAGGCAGAATAGCTGGCAGAAAAAAATATATAAAATAAGAGTTTGTTCAGTTGGTCATATTTTGAGTTAGGAAGCTCGGATTTGGGCGATTTTGGAGGAAAACCATATGGATTGGGGTAAGTGTTCTCTACTCGATTTTAGTTATATGTTTTTGGGATCTAATTGATGATTTCAAAGTGAAATTTGGGAGTTTTTGCCTAAAGTTTCATAAAGTGAATTTTTAAGTTTTGAACATCAATTCGGAGTCGGATTTGAGTGAAATTAGTATGGATGGAGTCATAATTGAATGGGTTATCAGATTTTATGAGTTTTGTCGGGTTCCGGGTTGAAGGCCCGGGCTGGGCTTTTTGGCTAATTTTGGGGCTTTGATTAAAGATTCGACCTTTTTGAATTGGGATTGGTTCCTTTAGCATTGTTTGACGTATTTGAGTTGTTTTTGGTTAGTTTCAAACCGTTGAGAGGTCAGCACGGGCGAGATGACATTTTTGGACCATCGGTTGGCTTGCTCGGTATTGTAATTAACTTGTTCGAGGTAAGTGTTTTGCCTAACTTTGTTGAGGGAATTTTTCCTCCTATTTGTCATTTTTTGCTACATGCGGGGGTGGTACATATGTGAGGTGACGAGCGTATATGTATCTGCCAGGGTTAATCATGCTCAGGGGTAGATTATGTTATAATTGTGTCTTGTAGAATTTCATAACCTTCTTGCTTCATGCCTCACTTGACTTCTAGATATTAAGAACGTAGTGTAAAATGTTAGAGTCGAGACTTAGCCTAATATAGCTTAATCAATATGGTGGAAATTCTTAGAATACATTGATGTGTCAAATTCGGCCATCTCTATGCATAATCGTTAATACGTTGCTATGACCGATATTTTTTGGATGCTAGATTCCATACTTGTGTTGTTGATAAATTGTGGGATTTCTGGAAGTACTTGAATTATATGGCCCTTGAGGGTTTCATTGAATCATTGTTGGCTTGTAAAGCAGTAATTGAGAACTTGTTTGGAATATTCGTTGATCACTCTCCTCGATGTTATATATATTTCCTGCCTTGCCATTTTATTGATATTCATATGCTTGGTGAGGAAGTGTATAAATCACGAAGGGTGATGCCGTGCCATTTTATATTCATTATCATGCGAGGAAGAGTGTAAAGCACGAAGGGTGATAACGTGCCATTTTATATTCATTATCATGTGAGGAAGAGTGTAAAGCACGAAGGGTGATGACGTGCCATATTATTAAGAGTAAAAGCACGAAGGGTGATGCTGTGCCATGTTATTGAGAGTAAAATCATGAAGGGTGATGTCGTGCCATGTCATTTGTGAGTAAAAGCACGAAGGGTGATGCCGTGCCTTTGCATTTATATTTTTATACTTTTGTATCATTGTGAGTCATGGCACGAAGGGTGTTTCCGTACAAGTGAGGACGAGAGACATGCATCATGTTATGATAATATTTTCTTGTATATATATTCATGTCTTACCTTGAATTATTACCGTCGTATTTGTGGTTCTTATGTGACTTGTCGTCACTATTTTGTCCCCATTCTCTATCGAAATCGTTGTTGTGTTGCCTATGCCTTCTATTTGCTTAACTTGTAAACATCATACTTACTTCCTGTTGTTATGATTGCATCCATGTCATATCTGTTTTGCTGCATTTAGGCACGAGTCTTCTCCCATGTTTTCCATTCATGCTCTATTGTTGCATTATTAAGATCATGCACCCCTCTCCCCTCCTCTTATTTGTTATGTCCATCTTCACGCCTCCATCATGCTAGTTAGATGAAATTATAACCTTTTACCTAATTGTGGTCATTAATTCTATGATCTCTGCTTAGTCTGTTACTGATGTTCGTCTGTACATTCCCGTTTATTATTACTGCTTGCATTGTTCCCTTTGTTGTCATTTCTATTATCGGTATTTCTATCATTTGGTTGGTAATGTTTTACGCATATATGGTGAGGATAAGATAAATGCACGAAGGGTGTTGTCGTGCCGCTAGATTTGATGTCTTGAGTACTTCTTTCACACTATGAAAGTTTTGAGGCAATTATTGTGGTTCATGGGCTTTCGTTCTAAGGAAAGGGCCGATTAAGATGTTGGAAACTATTGAATTATGATTCTTTCTGGTACTATTTTATTATTTTGTACAGTTGCATTGTGTACTCTTTTCTATTATTCTGTCGCATAGTTCTATTGCTAGTTTACATTATAGTGTTTATTAAAGATCATCTTTTAACTAAAAGCCTCGTCACTACTTCGACGGGGTTAGTCAAGATACTTACCAGTACATGGGGTCGATTGTATGATACTGCACTTCTGCACACTCTGTGCAGGCTATTGGAGCGAAGCTGCTGAAGAAGTCGGGGGCTGACCCTGAAGATTTTTGTGTATTCTGGATAGAAGCTGCCACTAGTCCTTAGTAGTTTTAGACATTATTAATCTGTTCATGTAGTTTTCAAACAGATCGTGTGATTATGTATATTTGCTTTGTAAATCCTAAATCCTAGAAGCTCATGATTCGTACTACCAGTTCTTGGGTAAATATGTAAAAGTTCAGATAAATCCTAATTTAATTTCCTATATGTTTATTTGGTTGTACCCTTTTTGTTAATTGGCTTACCTAGCGGGTCAAGTTAGGTGCCATCATGACCTGTGATTTTGGGTCGTGACAGATTTGGCTGTTCCAAGCTCAGTGACTAGCTTCTCCTGATTGGAAATTGTCGAATCCAACCGAGACTGGAGTTCCTCGATTTTCTTGACTTGCACCAAGGCTTTCTCTTTCATGCTTCTGAGTTGGATTTCAGTCGAGGCCAGTTGGGCTCGGGAGGTCTCTTTTTCTGAGGCAAGGCGATCCATATTCTTCTTCCACGCCTCAGCCTCAGCCTTCACTTCGTCTACTTCCTCACGAAGTTTCCCGATCACATCGAGCTTTTGTTGGACCTACGGTACCGAACCATTAGCCACCACGCACGAGTCAGTGTTATTAACTTCAAAGATTCTTTTTACCCGTTCGGCCAGTTCAGCATGTTCTTTCTAAGCCACTTCTATCTCAACATGGATGCCTTTTGCTTCCCCTTCTCTTTGCTCACTAGGAAGCTTAAAGGCATCTTTTCCTCAGTGATTCCTCGGATCTCGGCCTCATATCGGCTCAGCTCCCGCCGAGATTGAAAGAAAGCCTCATGATGAAGAACAGAAGCCTACAAACATAGAAAAAAGAATTATACAAAAGGGATAAAGGCATAAGTATGAAAATGGACATCGACAAAGAAATCTGGGATTACCCGGTTTAAAGCATGTTGGGATTCGTTGAAAAGATAGTGTACTCCCACCTCCTCCATCTTGGCTTGGTCTTCTTCTGTAACCAAGCATCGGAGATAGCTAGCCACCCCTACAAGGGCAGAAAGAACTCGGGCATCCTCCGGGACCGAGATGGTAATTGATCGCCTACGCTCGGGGTCGGCACTGGGGCCGAAAACTGATTGGTTAGTTTTAAACTCGAGGAAGCCTCGCTCGATCTCTTCCTCGGTATCTCCAAGTCACTCAGACCAGTGACATCCTCCACTCGTTCAAATAGCCACGGAAAGGGTCTTCAGCTCCATGGACTGCTTCCCCGTTGCAAGTCTCCATCGCCTGAGCTTCACGTATTATCGACTCAAATAATGAAGGGAACGAGGGATAATCACCGATATTTATCACCCCAAGTGAGTCTTTTGGGACACCACCCTCATCTCGGGAAGCCTCGAGCGTGATCTCTGTACCAGCGCCAAACGCCACCTCGGTAGCCTTCTCACCTCGAGGTGAAGTGTCTTTAGCTTTTTCTGGCTCGAGGACTCCGACCAAGGCTTCCCCCTCGATCTCATCAAGTCGGGGTAAAGAAGTTTTAGCTCTCACCGGCTCGGTAGCTCCTCGAGTCCCGGTGTCAGCTCGTACACGGACCACCGTCCAGAGTTATTTTCTTATTCTTTTTTTGATTCTTCATCCATTAACCTTTGGACCGACTCCAAAGTCAGAGTAATGACTATCCCCTTAGTTTTGCGGGTTGTATTCTTTTTTGGGCTTCTGCCCTCAGAATCTGAAACCCTTTTCCTCGTCTTCTCCTTCACCGGCTTCGAAATAGATGGTGGGGGGAAGGATCTCTTCATCACCAGACGGGGGCCTCATCGGCACCTCCTTCCCGAGACCTACAAAAGAAGAAAAATGAGTAAGCCCAGGAAAGCATTTGAACAATGGTCAAATTATTAAATCAGGAAAAAGGGCTTACCATGACTACTAGCCTCCCATAGACCCTTTGACAAATCACGCCATGCGCGCTCGGCATACGTCAACTGCGACACCAGGCTCCTGACCCAGTTCTTGAGCTGGGGAACTACACTCGGCATCCAGGCAGCGGCTGCATCAAGTAGTACGTCGATAAGAAATGATAAAAGAAAAATGAAGTCAATAAACAGAAATCGAGGACGGAGTTATACTTACGTCTCATATTCCACTTCTCAGGAAATGGCATACTCTCAGCCGGGATTAAGTTTGTGTTCCTCACTCGAACAAACCGGCCCATCCAGCCACGGTCTTTGTCTTCGTCTATGCTCGAGAAAGGTGCCCTGGTGGCCCGACGTTGAAGTTTTATTAGCTCACCTCGATAGAGTCGAGGGCTATACAGTCGTATGAGGTGGTCGACGGTGAAGGGAAGCCCATCGATTTTGCTCATGAAGTAACGGAGTAGTATCACGATCCTCCAGAAAGAGGGGTGAATTTGGCCAAGGGTCACCTCGTATTTCTTGCAGAAGTCTATGATGATCGGATCAAGGGGACCCAACGTGAAGGGATAAGTGTAAACACTTAGGAACCCTTCCACGTGGGTGGTGATTGCTTCTTCTGGAGCCGACACCACCACCTGTTTGTTATCCCAGTTGCAATCTTTTTTAACCTGGTCAAGGAGGCTTTTGGATATCGAGCATATATATCTCGATACCGGCTCGCCTCGACCAGGAACCGATGAGGTTTTATCAACCTTGAAGTCGGAATCGATGACACACCCCCGGGGGAAGAACTCTTCGGGGCGTGGCTCCGCCGTTGGTTCCTCGGTGGCCGACCGAGACAAGGAGGCAATTTCTTTCTGCGGAACAATTTTTTGATGTTTTGGCCATTTGGTTTTTATGGGCAAAGATGAGTAGAAATTGAAATGAAACACTTGGTGTTTTGGGATAAAACGAGCAAGGAAGCTCAAGGATCTGAAAATATGAAGCTTTGAAGAAAGGCAAAGGACTCTGAAGATTAGAATGAAGAAGATTTGAAAGTAAAGTTTGAAAGAATGAAGAAGGAGGGTATTTATTTATTTCACAACGACGGTTTAAAGTTGGTAGTGGCCGACCATCGACTGATGCGCATTAAATGCCTGGGAAACTGTACCGACGAGACGTTTTGGTCACTTCTGCTGCTTACGTCACGATTCTTACGTTAAGATGTACCGAGGTGAATATCGAGGACTCAAATTGTTTCTTGTCATTACTCTCCAAAAAATGAGGGAACTATCTGTATACGGTCAAAATCGGGCTTGCCCTTTTTTGTATAGTTAATTAAGACCGGGGCGACACGCCAAGGTTCGACCCTATTTTATATCGGACCATGACACGAAGATAGATGGACAAGCTCGTGATTCAGGGACCCATCGAGATCAAGACCAGCCGAGATCGAGACCGAGCGGGATAGAGATCGAGCGAGATCGAAGGAAGCCCGCTGAGTCGAATAACGGAAAACCAAGATATCTGCGAGAGGGAAAGGATCGTGACGGAAATCTCGGGACGTATCAAGTCAAGACCAGTTAATTAGCCAATCAAGAAATTTCCTTCTGTATTTAGAATTGTACCATAACTAGAAGTCCTCTACTATAGAAAGAGGGGGTCTAATCATTTGTAAACACATTACATTCACTCAGAACAAAGCAATATATTACATTTTCTCTCTTAGGCTTTCAATACCCTGTTACTTAATTTATACTTTCAATAGCATACTCGTTTGATTGGAGCACAACCTAGCTCGAGGGTCAAAACTACATATCATTTTGGTTTGCTCTATTTTTATTTACAGTCAATTTCTAATATCAATTTATATATTTTTTAATTTTTTACTAAATGAAATCACATATCCTTAGAACTAGTTATATATTTAATTAGGCAAACAAAGTTCAAAGAATTACTCTATCATTCATTCATATTCCCCATGATGGGACGGACTGATTGCGCGACAGCACGCGTACAATACACACGCAGAGTGACATTCACGCACAAATGTCAAAATCTCAAAGACTAATACATACTCCATAAATATCCTTTAATTCCTCGAATCTTTACAGTTAGCAACTTTGCCTCAAACTCTTAATTTCTCACATAAACTTTGATAATTCGTAAGCAATGGAATCGGAAGCTTCATCGTAAGTAACCACCAATCTTTAATTTTCCACTAACCCATAACTATAGTAATTAGACTTATAGAAAACTTATTATGATGGCTGCAGGTTCGAGTCGAGCGAGACGTTGGCAGCTTTTGTGGCGTCGACGCCGTTGCTGGGGGAGTCTTGGAAGGCTTGCGGCGTCGCCGATGCCGCGGTGGATAGCCGCTTTACCGTGATTAAAGTTGGTGGGACAGCATACGTCGCGTTCTCCGGCATCAAATTGGCGGCCGGAGTCGACCAAAGTTGCCGGAATTTGGTGCCGCTGCCCGATGAACTATTGTCTGGCCTGTGTATGGGTGTGCCGGATAATCCGCCCATGGTCCATGCCGGATTATTGCATCTTTTCCTATCAGTTTACACAGACAATTTCTTCCGTAATCAGGTCAGTTTATTTATGTATTTACCAAGTATTTCTCTCTATATATATATATATGTATATCTTACTTAATTGGGATATGTTCTAATAAAGGACTCTCATGTGGTTTTAATGCTCTCTCTTTTAGTGAATCTATTTTCTTTTTGGTCCGTTTAAAAAATAATTATTTTCTAAATTTAATAACAATTTAGCTTAAATTTATACAAATACTCTGCCCTTTTTAATTTGTTGATGACCATAAATTCCAAAAAAAATTATTTTTTCTTAAACCTCATATTCAGTCAAACAATTGCTCCGATGGCCAAATACTTAGCTAATCGTATCAATACCTAGTCAACTTGAACAAATATAATTTGACTTGATTTGAAGGGTGGTTCATTTTTTGGTATACATATTGAGAATATATCAATTAAATTTTAATGGATTAAAAATAATGTTGACATGAATTGGGTTTTTCCATTTTCATCTATTAAATAATATTTAATTTTTTTAAAGTGCTATAAGGAAATATTTTATTCCCTCTAAAAGTTACGAGTGGTTTCTCACATGGGAGACCTAGATCAAATCCCCTCGTCAACAGCCTATTCAGTCAGAGCTCGTAGCACCGGACTTGCCTAATGTGATTTACATGTCATGTGTAGTTTGCGAGCACGTTACCTGGTGGCGCACCCGAAGGGTTGTGACGTTAAATATTCTTTACTTTATTTTTAAAAAATGAAAAACA
Source organism: Nicotiana knightiana (assembly GCA_005239525.1). NCBI lineage: Eukaryota > Viridiplantae > Streptophyta > Magnoliopsida > Solanales > Solanaceae > Nicotiana > Nicotiana knightiana. Next base: position 1,689 of record ML407841.1, on the reverse strand, counting down.
AAAAATATTAACATATGACTGCCTTATTTTCCTTTGACAAAAGTAACTCAAAATTTCGACATTTCTTATATTATATCTACAAAAATTAAGCAAAAGAACTTTAATGTGAAATAGAAGGAAACAATAATCAAGCGGACATACTGCTCCTTAAGGTAGAAATTCAATTTGGGTGAAAAGAGCAAGATTAATTTTTCAGTTGCACGTCGGTCGTAACAAGAAAAGCTCTCACCAGAATGAGTGAGTTCCAGAACTAAACAAAATATAAAAATGTCCATGTGCATCATAATTGACTATTGACTCTTGACTTTTGACTAGGAGGTAGAACCGTAAAATTTTGAAGATTTCAAAAACATAATTTTTTAAAATTTAAATTCTTTTAAAACAAAGTGTGTGATTTTTCCAGGAAAAAGATTAGTCTTTTCTAGATCTTATAAAACTTTCACACGCTCTATAACTGTTCATTTCATCATTCGATTCGATGAACCACAACATAAGTCAACATCACATTCTTGTGAAATTGACAAAGCAAAGACAGAACTTTATGTCGTCCAAAGTATGCATTATTTGATTAAGTCACTCACCTACAACCTTTGTTAGCCTTTCTGCGTAAAGTTTTTCTCGAATTTAACATTTATATTGTTAAGGTGTGAGTTTCCTTTTTCCAGAAAAAAATGGACAAATAGCAAGTTTTCAGACAACCAATCAGTATTAATTAGCTACCATTTCAAAACTATTCAAATTTTAGCCGTCTTTAATAAAACTTGGGCACGAATACCCCTAGCTAAATTTCGCTGGAGTTTGAATCGCCACAATTCACATTGTTCAAACTCCAAATGAAGAAAACAATACTAATTGGGGTAATTTAATTAATAGGTGGTACATGACAAAACATTTGCTAGCTGGAAAAATTTCTCTTCTTAAGCCAAATGGCAACATAGGAAAAAGCCTCATGACATAAGTAATTAATAATTAGTTATTTAGTTAATAATTAGTTATTATTTTTAAATTTAAATATCTATAATATAATTAAATATATTATTAAAAGGAGACGAAAAACACTCTCCTTAAGCCAAGTGACAACCTAGAAAAATGTCACATGGCATAAATAGTTAATTATTATTTATTTAGTTAATAATTAGTTATTGGTTATTATTTGTGAATTTAAATATATGTAAAGTAACAAAGTAATATTTTATAATTAAAAAAATTAAAAAAATTGTCTGTTTAAATTGGAAAGTAGTTTCAAGTTGAAATTTTTAGATTATTTTAAATAAAAAATTAAAATTACCATATAATAAAAAACTGCCAATTTAAAATTTCTTTGTTTTTTTTATAATTTTTTTTTCTTTTTAAAATAAAAAGTTTATTTATCCAAAAAATATTATTGAGAATAATAAATAAATAAAATAAGTATCTTGTATTATATTATAAAAAGAAAGTAGTATACAAAAATCTAAATAAAGTAATATGCTACTAAAAGTTTCTATTAACAATAGAATAATATTAAATATTGGATAATATAATAAAGAAAAATACAGAAGAAAAAATTTATTCGATGCCTATATAAGTCTCATAATTTAATAGAGATATTATTCATTAAATTTCAGATACTATTATTCAGAACAATAGGATAAAATTTCAAATAAGAAAAATATTTCAAGAGTAATAAAAAAAAAAATATATATATAT
>ML407832.1:0-16046 GCA_005239525.1 Nicotiana knightiana | reverse complement strand
ACGTAGTTGAACAAATAGAGTTTAATCAACCAATCAAAGCTATATTAATATCACAATAAGTTTCTTCCCCAACGGGTTTTCTTAGCTAAACAAATTCATAATAATAAAATCTAAAACAACTTGCATAATTAAACTACAAAGTAATGAAGAAAATATGTACAAGTTGATGTTTTGCCGTCCGTCTCTTCTCTAATCTCGAATCTCTTCTGATCCCCCTCTGTAGTTGTGTTTTAGGAGTCTATTTATAGGTTTAGGGTGAACCCTAACAGTGTAGAAGACTTCTATTTCAATTGGAAAACACTTAAACCCGTCAAAACTCGGATTTGGCCGAACTGGGCAGCCCCTGGCGTTTGGACCCAAACGCCTGGCTAACGCCAGGCTAGGGCTGGCGTTTCAGCCCAAACGCCTGGCTAACGCCAGGCTAGGGCTGGCGTTTCAGCCCTAACGCCTGGCTAACACCAGGTAAGGTCAGGGTGTTTGGCTCTGTCGCCCGGCTATAGCCCGGGTGTCTCTTTTCGCGTATCTTTCGACGTATTTGCATCTCTTTAGCTCCGTTTCCATCTCCAATTCACCTACACATGAAATAAACTCCATTAAGCACATAACAAGTGTATTTTTATCATTAATGCGCATAAAATGTAAGGTATATCACATGTTAAACTATGCAATTTAGTCTCGCATCAATGGCATGTAGTGAATACTGACATACTTGGCATATTTACTCATTCTGATAAACTGTTAGCATGTCTAATTTTTGTATACTGTCTGATGTAAATTCTGAGGTTTAGTCTGTCACTACCTCTCAGCCCATAGTTTGGGTTCGTTACTTTTGAGTTGGTGTACTCACGTTACCCCCTGCACCTTGTGTGCAGATCCAGGTACACCGGGACCCGGTAGTGGATACTGAGCAGCTGTCAGAGTTTCATTGGAGTTGTCGAAGTAGCAACTGGCGATAGCAACCTCGTCTTCTCTTTATTATTCTACCTGTTGTTCTTTATTTTGAGACTATGTTGTCCATTTCTTCTTTTCCTTGCTTTATGTTATAGTAGCTCATGACTGAGTGACACTGGATCCGGGGTTGGAGATTTTAAATTTTGTTTCAAATATTGTTTCAAAACTTCAGATTATTAGTATTATCAATAATATTGTATTTTTTTTTATTGGAAATTGAATTTAGCTTAGATAAAATGGGCGGCTTTTCTGGTTCTACGACAGGCGCCATCACGACCCCGAAATCGGGTCGTGACAAGTTGGTATCAGAGCTCGAGGTTAAATAGGTGAGCATGTTTAGTAGAGTCTTGCGGATCGGTACTGAGACATCTGTACTTATCTTCGACAAGCTACAGAACCCTTAGGAAAAATCCCGCATTATTGAATTCTATCGTGTGACTCTGTTGAATTCTGGAACTAAACTTCTGTTGTTTTCATTATCTCACAGATGGTGAGGACTCGTGCTACCGATCGTGGTGATCAGACACCAGCAGGACCAGTAGGACCAACAGGACCAACTGGAGGTCGAGGTTGTGGCAGAGGGAGGGGTGCAGCCCGCTCAGCAGTCGGGGCAGTACCTGTGGACCCTCCTACTATTCAGGACCAGGTTCCCGTCGTTAAGGTTCCAGCGGGATAGGCTCAGGAACCGACAGTGCCTATTGTGATTCCGGGCCTTCAGGAGACCCTTGCTCAGATTCTGACTGTGTGCACCAGTCTTGCACAAGAAGTCGCCATGTCTACTACTGCTGCTACTTCTCAGGCCGGGGGAGGCACTCAGACTCCAGCTGCCCGGACACCTGAGCAGGTTACTCAGGGGCTTCAGACACCGGAGACAGTTCCAGTCCAGCCGGTTTCCCCAGCCTAGGAGTTTGTGGTCCTAGCTTTGGCAGATGACGAGCAGCGCAGGTTAGAGAGGTTTAGTAGAATTTAGCCTCCGATTTTTAGTGGTACAGAGGGCGAGGATGCCTAGGGCTTTTTGGACAAGTGTCAGAGGATCCTTGTCGCCCCCCCCCCCTTTCCTCCCCTTTCGGATCGGTAAGGGTGTTCGACATTATTGGGACAACTCGTTTCTTTTTTGGAAAGGGATAAGGAATTGAAGAATCGCCACCTAACGATTTTAAGGTGCGTTAGGGCACCTACTAAAGGTCATTTATAAACACAGATTAGATAACTAGAGATAAGGTAAGGGCTTGAAATTACTTCAAGGAGAAGGTGTTAGGCACCCCTTAAAGTCCACACCTGTGGTTCCCGGCCAAAAAAGCTTTATGAATTTTAAAAAACAGGTAGCACATAAGCAAACAAAACATATAGGTAAACAAACAAAGATTTTGGGAATATTCGCATTCTAAGCAGACATAAGTGCTGAAGTTTAAAAACGATTTAAAGTCTAAAAGTACATATACAAGGTTTGAAAGAGTTATGATATAAACACATATGTAGGGGATAGGGGGTCCTAGGTTGTTTATCCTATAGGATCACATCGGTATAATGCCCGGTAATCACTCCTTAGAAGAGGGGCTACACGTTGCATTAGCTTACCGGTCATCATATCCATATCTACTCTTCCCCACCCCTTAACGGTTATTAAAGCGAGTGTTGTTTAACGATCTCTATGCGTGTTGTTACCCGTCCCTTCTTAATGGCCCTGGAGGAATTTAGGACCTCTACCTATAGGCAGTTCCAAACAGACCCTTAAGGTAGAAAGGAGAATATACTAAGCAACATGCAAGAACAGATAGGATTTGAACAGATAAAGCAGCAAAAAGCAGTTAAGAGGCTCAGATTTACCTCCACAGATAATGCACATAAGCAGCACGCCTCAAACACAAACAAGGGCAGTACTATTAAGTATGATCCTAAAACATGATGTCTAAGTGAAAATCAGAACACAGAAGATATGCAGCTTCAATTTCATAAACACAGAAGCAGGACCTAATCAGTTTGCCTATTAAGTTTAAAGCCTGTTAACCATTAGGCAGTAAACACAAAGCAACATTCTTCCAGTTTTTAAAAAGATGGATTACCTAAGGCTTGCCTAGGCGTGAGATTGTGCATAATAATTACCAGAATTGTTAGAAAACAGTTCAGAAGCGGTTTTACCTAAAACCATGATGTTATAGGTGTTGCAAAATACAGGGATTATCACCAGTTTATTTAAAAAAACAAGATGATCAAATATGAGACCGTCTTATGTCCTTTTTCATGCATCAGTAGTTTAACTAAGTGTGACGGGGCGAGGTCCTAAAGCATGCTGTCTACTACGCACGTAGAGATGCAGAATGGTTGCAGAATTCCTAAAGCATGATTTCTAAATGCACAGGAAGTTACAGCATAATTTCAGGATGTGCAGGAGCAACATTTTTATGTTGATGTTATTATTTAGCCCTGAAGCATGATTTCTAAGTGATGAATAGGGTCAAATGAGATGTTGAAGTAGTAAACCCAAAACATGATATCTAATGCATGACATGCTTAGAATGTACTGGTCCTCAACATGGATTCTAATGCACATATAGGAAGTGTAAACCTAAGGCATGGTTTCTACCTCTTGATATTGATAACATATATAGCTACCCTCCCATTTTCACTAGCCATTCCCCATATATGTTTACAAATAATTATTACAGACCATCTGAGTAAATTACATAAATAGATAAAGGAAAAGAAGAAGTTAAACTATAGGGAGCCTGAAAAACAGGCCCAGATTCCCAGAACCTCAAGTGCTCAAATGTTTCATAGTCTTTCTCATATCTGGGTGTGTCAGAGTTCCCTAAAGTCCTCAAGGGATCGCGGGCAGTGCTCACACCCAGATTTCATAACCATAATTGAGTAAGTGCAGTGTGGAAGGGCCAGCCCCAGTGCACCAGAGTTCAGAGGGATCTCATAGGAATCCCAAAGCAGTGATACACTGAAGGGGCAGAACCTAAGGACCTAAGAGTAGAGTGAGAGTGCTTGACATAGTTTTGAAAAGGTTTTAATAGGAAAGGTAGCGTTTGGAAAAGACTTAGTTGAAACAGTTTTATAAAATAGAAGAGTTGTTTAGTAAAAAAATAGTTTGTTGACAAGAGTAGGAAAATTAACAAACAATAGACTAATCACAGCACAAACAGATTCAGCACATTCAAATTACAGTCCTTCATACATGGGTGATGGGAATTGGGGACACATAAAACACATCAGTGTGTATAGTGAAGCATATAACAACAGGGTGCACAGAAGCTTTTTCAAGAGTTTTATAGGATCAAGAAGTTAATAATAACACTAGTAGTAAAGACATAGGGCATGGATCACAGAACAACCATGTGAAAACAAATTACACTGGACAAGTTAGAACACATAGCCAAAGTTAATGTAACATTGTACAACTTAGCAAAGTAGATCAAGCAAGAACATGAGTGAACAGATTAGGCAAGCATCACAAGTGTCCATAGTTTAAGCATGCTGACAGATTGAAACATGCTAGATAAAGCAGTAGGTAGGTTTAGACATACTAATCACAGGTTTAACAGAACTAAATTCAGACATTCTAGGTGAAACAGTAATTAAGCAATGTAATTTAGACATGCTAGTTACCTATTGAACAACAAGATAGTAAGCAAGAACAAGACTAAAACAGCAATAGAACACATAGAGTTTGGACTTTGAAATTGAATCAGGATATACCAGTTAAGGAGAGAAAGCACCGAGTATAGAGCAGAAGTTGTATAATAACTAGCCTTGGCTTACAGCCGACTAGAGCAGTGAAAGTTGCAAGTAACAGATAAGAACAAAGAGAGCCTTTTAAGTGTAAGAGAGTTTTTTGAACTAATGTGTTCGTGTCTGTTGAGAGGTGAAACAGGGGAGTTTATATAGTAGTTTAAGAGTAGGACAAACAAGGTAAAAATAAATCAGAAGCCAACAATTAAGGAAGTCACATAATTCAATCACCTAGGGAGTTTCGGAATAGACTCCTTTAATTAAGGGAAAATGATTCAAACGGTAATAACAGGGATTCAATTAAGGAAAGAAATTCAAATCAAACCAAATAAGGGAGTCAGAATAGACTCCTTTAATTAAGGGAAATTGATCAAACGGTAATAACAGGGATTCAATTAAGGAAAGAATCCCAATCAAACCCTGCAAAGGAATCACTAAGAATCCACAGTTATACAGGCAATTAAATAAGGCAAGGATGAATCATTAAGGTCTTAAACAAGGAAAAAAACGAGAATCAAAATTTCACAGTAATACTAATTTCTCGGAAGAAAGATATCAACTTCCTCAAATAGAGAATGAGCTAAGTAAAATTTCAGAAACACATAGAAATTAATCTGGAAAATTGACTCAGAAACGCTAATAGAGCTTAATTAGGGTAAAAATCATAAAGCAATGAATTTGACTAAGAAAAATCGTGTAGGTCAAAGATACATAGTGAATCAATACAACTAGTAACATTGAAAAACTCAGAATCGAAGCAAAAGGCGAAACAATGTCACAAGTAACACGAAAAACCCAGAATCGAAGAAAAAATATAAGAAAAAATGGAGTTTTAGCATAAATCGACTAGGGTTTAGGCAAACTCAACATAAATCGGTCAAAAGCACACAAGAACAGAAGATTAAACATTCAAAATCAGAAGAATTTTGGAGCAGATGATTTTGAGTAAACCTTAGTTTTAGGAAAACGGAAAATCACTTGAAAAACCAGGAAACTTTCAAGGAAACATGTGAGATATGTTCGATTCATCTCAGGTCTGTACAGATCTGAGAAGATCGAAGATAGAAATTAGGGTTTTGAGAAAATAGCATAGAGATGAAGACGAAGATTAGAAATCCATAGGTTTAGGAAAAAGTAAGAAGATCTTACTAGAGATCGAACCAGAACGGCCTGAAACAGGCAAGCAAAAGCCAAAGTCGTAAGTGGACTGACCCTGGTCCCTTGAGGACTTTAGAGATAAGCAATACCGGCATAAGAGAGCCATGGGAGGCCTGAGGGTGGTGAGGAATCACCATGGTTGACGACAATGAGAGGCGACGAGGTGAGAGTTAGGGTTAGGGTTAGAGAGGATTTGGAGAGGAGAGTGAAGTGTGAGGGCGGAGAAGGTGAGTGAAATGAAAGGGTTTGGGGGGGGGTGTCGTTTGGGTTTAATTATGGTAAGAGGGATCTGGACCGTTGATAAAAAAAGATCAACGGTCGAGATTTAACAAGAATTTGGGTCGGGTTAGGTAGGGGTTTGGGCTTGGGTTATATTGGGCTAGTGTATGAGGTATTTGGGCTAGCTGGTTTAGGCTAGAATTAAAATAAAAGTGGCTATTTGTTAAATACCCCAAATAAATTGATTAAAAATAATTTGTAAAATAATTACTAATTATAAAAAATGAATTTCATGTATAGAGATATTTTAAAAATGTATATTTAGTATTTGAAAATATAAAAGACTAATTTCTGGTAAAAAATAATACAAAAATTATATGCATGGGCTACAATTGTAAAGTTATTGCAATTGTAGCCAAAAGGTTCCAAATTGGCTATTTATAGAATAATTGGAATTAATAGGACCATAATAGTAATAATAAATCAAGAAAATAATTTGAAATCATTTGTGATGTAATTTTATAATTATTTATTGGAATAAAATACTGAGAAAATTAATAAAATATGTACAAAATTATGGAAAAATACCAATTGATGCTAATGCATGATTTTGAAGACATATATGCATTTTGAAATAACTTTTAGGAAAAAATGGGTATCAACAACTGCCCCTCTTTACCCCGAAAGGATGGAAGAGTTGTCGGGTAAAGATATGATGGCCAATTTGACCGAGCGAAATAGTTAGAGAGTTTTAGGACGCACACTGGCTTCTGAGCTGCCTACATATCCTGGTTTCACAGGAATCAGGCCGCGTATAGTTCTGGATTCATCGGTGGAGTATACCAATGAAATCATTGCAAGAACGGATGCAATATCTAGGGATATGTGAATGAATGGTTTAGGAGAGAGGTCAGGTTTGATACCGTTGAGGGGAACTGGAGCGGGATTTCTCCTGCTGGGATAGCAGTTGCTTGCCGGGTCACCTACAAATAGAGATTATACGAGCATATATTTGTGCAAAAATTTAAAACATGATGCAGATTCTCGTCGGACCATGAAAGTTGTCTTTGGACGGTTGAGGGAGACGCCTTTTGACCATGACGTCCTGGGCCATGAGTTGATTAATGAGATTCGCAGGCCATTCAATGACGTTCTCGGGCCATGAAGATGGTGCCTCCGAACTATGACGCCTTTGAATAATGATATGCAAATTTTGAGAGATCCTCAAGTCATGACATGATGCCTTCCAGTTATGAGGATGGTGACGTTAGACTATGACGCCTTTGTACAGGTTGGCGATATTTCAGCCTATGAAATGCAGTAATATGACTTCCACAAGGTAGGGCTTAGTCTTGGAAAATGGAGGCCAGAGCTTAGCCCGAAAGAGAAGCGAGGTAAATAATGCTTGAGAGACAGCGCTTAGTCTCGGTGAAAAGAAAATTGGAGCCGGAGCTTAGCCTCATGCAAGTATGGAGACAGAGCTTAGTCTCATGCAGAGATGTGGAAGGCAAAGATTAGCCTTATGCAGAATGAAGGTAGATATTAGCCTTATGCAAGAAAAGACAGAGATTAGCCTTATGCAAGATGGAAGGCATGGATTAGCCTTATGCAGGTGGAGGTAGAGCTTAACCTCATGCAGATAGGAAGGCAGAGATTAGCCTTATGCAAATGGAGGTAGAGTTGAACCTCATGCAGAATGCGAGACAGAGCTTAGTCCCATGCAAGATGAAGGCAAAGATTATCCCCATGCAAGATGAAGGTAGAGCTTAACCTTATGCAGATAGGAAGGTAGAGATTAGCCTTATGCAAAATGAAGGAAGAACTTAGCCTTATGAAGAAGATTAAATAGTAAATGGCAGTAGAATTTCTTAGCTGGCAGCAGGCTTTGATATTGTGATTGTTGTGAGCATTGTGACTACCGAGCATTGTTTGTTCGTGCTGATAGAAAATGTCGGCAAAGCGATGGTTTCGAGGATTGTGATTTTGAACACGTTCGTTCTTTTTTCTTGCATCCAAAGAAAAATCGTGAGTTTTGTAGATGGGGGAGGTTGATTCGTGTCTCCGCTGGCTTTAATTTCTTCGCTCTGCTTGGTTTAATGATTCTTCTTGTGTCATTGGGGTAGCGTTTTCTAAACAGAGCTATATTTTGAAAATGTGCATGATTTTATAAGGGCATAATAAAAAATATATTTCAAGAAATTTAGATGAACCGGTGACTGTGACATGGTTCAAGACATTGCAACCACTCATGCTACGGAATTTTGAGGGTCCTCCTCAAAATTCTGCCCCAGTTGGATGGTTGATGATTCTGACTGTTGAACATGCTGTGATCGGCTGAACTTGCTTCAGAATTTTGAGGGTCCTCCTCAAAATTTTGCCTCAGTTTCCAATTGCGGGAAAAATAAGATTTTTATTGAATTATGACCGAACTCATAGGGCTGCCTACATACCCCTTCTTAAACTGGAATCAGGTCAGGCGTAGTTCAATTTACATTATTGAAGAAAAGAATAGAAAGTTACACATAATATCGTTTGACTGCATCTGAATTGATTGGCTTTGGCCAAACTTCTCCATCCATTTCTGCAAGTATGAGAGCTCCTCCTGTCAATACTCGATGAACCATATACGGACCTTGCCAATTGGGAGAAAATTTCCCTTTGGATTCGTCTTGATGTGGAAAAATCTTCTTTAACACCAGTTGCCCCGGTGTGAACTGTCTTGGCTTGACTCTCTTGTTGAAGGCTCTGGACATTCTTTTCTGGTAAAGTTGACCATGACATATTGCATTCATCCTTTTCCCATCTATGAGGGCTAACTGCTCGTAGCGGCCTTTTATCTATTCTGTGTCGCTGAGCTCAGCTTCTTGTATGATTCTTTAGGAAATGATCTCCACTTCGGCAGGAATAACAACTTATGTACCATAAACCAGTAAATAAGGAGTTGCCCCAGTTGATGTATGGACTGTGGTACGGTATCCCAGTAAGGCGAATGATAATTTTTCATGCCACTCTTTGTGCTTTTCTATCATTTTTCTCAATATCTTTTTGATGTTCTTGTTGGCGGCTTCCAACCTCCATTCATCTGTGGTCTATAGGCTGTGGAATTCTTGTGCTTGATTTTGAAAGTCTCGCACATGGCTTTCATCAGATCACTGTTGAGATTGGAGCCGTTGTCGATGATGATTGACTCTGAAACCCCGAATCGACAAATGATACGGCCGCGGACAAAGTCTGACACGACTTTCTAAGTCACTGCTTTGTATGATGCCGCTTCGACCCATTTGGTAAAGTAATCAATAGCTACTAGGATGAACTTGTGGCCATTTGAGGCTGTGGGATCGATTGGTCCAATAACTTCCATTCCCCAGGCGACGAACGACCAAGGTTAGCTGGTTACATTGAGATCATTTGGGGGTACCTTTATCATATGTGCATGTACCTGACATTGATAGCATTTCCGGACATATTGGATGCAGTCTGTTTCCATGGTCATCTAGAAGCAACCGACTCTGAGTGTTTTCTTTGCTAAGACAAAACCATTCATGTGTGGGCCACAGGTTCCAGCATGTAGCTCTTCAAGTAGCCTGGAGGCTTTATTTGCATCACCACATCTTAATAATCCCAAGTCAGGAGTCCTTCTGTACAGGTTTCCTCCGCTGAGAAATAAATTATTGGACAATCTCCGGAGCGTGCATTTCTGAGTGTGATTTGCAAGCTCTGGGTACTCTCCCTTTGACAAGTATTCCCTGATGTCGTGGAACCATGGTCTTCCGTCTGCTTCTTCTTCAACATGGGCATAATATGCCGGTTGGTTATGGATCTTCATTGGAATAGGATCAATGAATTTCTTATCTGGGTGTTGTATCATGGATGATAGAGTGGCCAATGCATCGGCAAACTCATTCTGGACTCTGGGGATGTGCTGAAATTCTGTCTTTGTGAACCTTTTCCTCAATTCTTGCACATGGTGCAGATATGGCAATATCCTGGAATTCTTGGTATCCCATTCTCCTTGTACTTGGTGTATTAGCAGATCTAAGTCACTAATTACTAGCAACTCCTGGATACTCATGTCAATGGCCAAATTGAGCACTAAGATTCAGGCCTCATATTCTGCCACATTGTTGGTACAGGGAAATCTGAGTTTGGCAGATAACGGGTAGTGTTGACCTGTTTCCGATATCAGGACAACTCCAATGCCGACTCCTTTGAAATTGGCTGCTCCGTCGAAGAACATTCTCCACCCATCATAAGATTCTGCAATGTCCTCCCCTATGAATGACACCTCTTCATCGGGAAAATACGTTTTCAAGGGTTCATATTCTCCTCCCATGGGGTTCTCGGCAAGATGATCTGCCAGTGCTTGCCCCTTGACCGCTTTCTGAGTAACATAGACAATGTCGAACTCACTCAGCAAGATTTTCCATTTGTCCAGTTTGCCAGTGGGAATGGGCTTCTGAAAGATATACTTTAAGGGATCCATGCTTGATATGAGATACGTTGTGTAGGCACAGAAGTAATGCCTTAGCTTCTAGGCTACCCAGGTTAGAGCATAGCAGGTACGTTCCAGTAGATAATATCGTGACTCATGTGGAGTGAACTTCTTACTCAGATAATAAATAGCATGTTCCTTTCTTCCCATCTCGTCGTGCTGCCCCAGAACGCAGCCAAAATCTCCATCTAATACCGCAAGGTAGAGTAGCAAGGGTCTACCTGACTCTGGTGGGACCAATACTGGTGATGTTGACAAGTATTCCTTGATTCTGTTGAAATCTTTTTGACAATCATTGGTCCATTCGGTCGCAACATCTTTCTTCAGTATCTTGAAGATTGGTTCACATATAACTGTGGACTAGGCTATGAACCGGCTAATGTAGTTAAGGCGTCCCAGGAAACTCATCACATATTTCTTGTTCATTGGTGGTGGAAATTCTTGGATGGTTTTGACCTTTGATGGATCTAGTTCTATTCCTCGGCGGCTGACGATGAACCCAAGCAATTTCCCAGCAGGAACCCCGAACGCACACTTCGCGGGGTTTAATTTCAAGTTGTACTTTCGCAGCCTGTCAAAGAATTTTCTCAAATCTGTTGTATGATCGGTGGCTTGTTTGGACTTGATGATGACGTCATCCACATACACCTCCATTTCTTTATGTATCATATCATGGAAGATAGTGGTCATAGCTCTCATGTAGGTGGCCCCAGCATCCTTTAGGTCGAACGACATCATCTTATAACAGTAGACTCCCTACGGCGTGATGAAAGCCGTCTTCTCAGCGTCTTCTTCGTCCATCCAAATCTGGTGGTAACCAGCAAAACAATCCACGAACAATTGAAGTTCATGCTTTGCACAATTGTCAATCAAGATGTGTATGTTCGGTAGAGGAAAATCATCCTTCGGACTGGCCCGGTTGAGATCCCGGTAGTTGACACAAACTCTGGCCTTTCCATCTTTCTTGGGTACTGGAAAGGTTGGCTAACCATGTCGGATATTCAACTACCCTGAGAACCTTGGCGTTGATTTGCTTGGTAACTTCCTCTTTGATTTTCAGACTCATATTAGGCTTGAATTTTTTGAGCTTCTACTTTACCGGCGGGCACATTGGATTGCTTGGTAACTTGTGAGCCACAATGGATGTACTTAGACCAGTCATGTCATCGTACGACCATGCAAATGTATCTTCATATTCTTTCAAGAATTGTGTGTATTCCACTTTCTCTGATGGCGATAGATGAATCTGATGCGAGTTTCCTTGACAGTTTCTGAATCTCCCAGGTTGACTATCTCGGTTTCGTCCAGATTGAACTTAGGTCTATTTTCAAAATCCTCAACTTCTCTGATAATTTCATCGGGTATGGTATCTTCTTCCTCTGAATCAATGTCCTTTTGTTGCGTTGTCTCATTGCATGTCACAGTCATTGGTTCATCAAGACAGGAAATAGTAATGATGTAAGATAAAATAATGAGAGAAAATGATAATAAATGAATAAAGATTCGTTGAAACATAAAAGTGATTTTTGAATGTTTTGGAACATTGGAGATTTTATTGGAAAATGCAAAAAAATGGAAATGCGGAAAAGGAAATCATTAGCAAAATGAAATAAACAATGTTTGTTCAGCTTTGCTACCCCGGGACTCGCCGGACCCTGGATGGTATGATAGTCCAATTCTTGAGGAATGATCCCTTACTCACAGCTTGGATGGTAGGANTTCTGACCCCCATATGATATCAACTTGCCGGAAAGTCTGCTCCAAATGTGGTATAGGCTGTTCCAATGGATAGTAGGGACCGCGCCATGGTGGCGACCAGTCTTCGTACTCCTTCCACGTGTATTTGTATCCCAGCCCAAAAGTGGTTCCATGGTGATTCAACTGTATTAGTTTGGAAATCCCCTGAAAATTTTTCCCCAGTCCTCTGCCAGGCTCATATCCACTCCAGTTCAGTATGCTTTCGATATTGTTGTCCCACCATTTGTCTTTATCCACTGCATTGACCCGTTCAATGTGGTGGTAGGTTTCTCCACCCGGCCTTCTTCTACCTTCAGTCACCAGGATGGTCTAGCGACCATAGATAGGGTTGCTTCCGTCTCCATGGATGATCACTTCCTGGTGGTTCCATTCAAATTTTACCACCTGATGTAATGTTGATGCTACAGCCCCAGCGGCATGTATCCATGGGCTTCCTAACAATAGATTATACGATGCCGATACGTCTATCACCTGAAATTTAATTTCGAACCATGTAGGTCACATCTGCAGACAAAGACTGATTTCACCGATGGTAGACCTCTGATAACCGTCGAAAGCCTTTACATTCATAGATCCTTCTTTGATCTCATGCAGTCCCTTGCCCAATTTCTTGAGTGTTGTCAATGGACAGATGTTGAGGCTAGATCCACCGTCGATCAGAATCCTGGTGATGAAGTAGTCCTCACATTGTATAGTGATGTGTAATGCTTTGTTATGACTTAGCCCTTCAGGCGGCAGCTCGTCCTCATGGAAAGTGATCTTGTGACTCTCCAGTACTTGACCTACCATATTGGCCATTTCTCCACTAGTTATGTTATTTGCCACATATTTTTCGTTCAGCACTTTCATCAAAGCATTCCTGTGTGTCTCTGAATTCTGCAGCAATGACAGAATGGATATATGGGTTGGAGTTTTGTTCAGTTGATCGATGACTGAGTATTCCCTGGCCTGCACCTTCCTCCAAAGATCATCTGAGCATGTCTCAATGACGGATGGCCTGTTGGAAGCATTCTTGCTAGAATCTACCAAGTGTTCAGGTGTGTAGACCCTGTCGGTCCTTGCCATCCCCTGTGCAGCACCAACTTCTTCTATCTTGACTTTACTTTTCCTTCTTGCTTCAGCCGTGTAATCCCAAGGTATGACCTTATCGTTGAAAGGTGGCGTGGTTGAAACTGTCACTGTGATTGGTGCAGCTACTTTCACTTCAAATGGAATGGGTGCCTTAGTAGGCGGCATAACTTCAACCTCGAACGGAAAATGTGTGTTTGCAGGTGGTGCCATTTCAAACTTGAATGGGAGAGACGCAGTTACTCGACGTCTCCGGATGGCTGAATCTAGACTACGATGGTATTAAGAGTGACTGCCGGCTTATTTGGGTTATCACCTTCTATGATTAACCCGATCGACCTCTCTGGGTCCCAATCTTCTTCTATCTCTATCATGTTGACACAACTATGGTCCGGAAGCGGATTGTTGCGAACATTGGGAGCAACTTCTTTTGCCTGGATGACCTTGTTATCGATCATAGACTGGATCTTATCCTTCAATGAGCGACATTCATCAATTATATGCCCCTTCATGCCGGGATGGTATGCATAGGTCTTGTTTGGATTGACCCATTGGGATGGATTTTCAGGGGTTACAGCAGGGATATGATTGACATAACCAACAGCTTTTAATCTTTGATACAACTGGTCGATAGGTTCAGCAATGGCAGTGTATTGTTTAGGAGGTCTGCGATCAAAGTTGGGTCGAGGTATCGGGAAATTTTAGCGAGCAGGGGGTGATTGAAAGTGAGATGGCTGATAGTTGTAGGTATGATAAACAGGAGATGGTTGGGAATTTTGGGGGAAGTAGGCTGATATGTAGGTGGTGGAGGAGGCTGATATGTTGATGGAGGCGCTGACTGAGGGCGAGGGTGCTTGATAGGTGAGTGGGGAAGTTCTGTATACCAACGGGGATTTGGGTCCCTGTGCAACCATTACCATTACTGCATCTTTCTTCTTGGATATACCACCAGACTGCAAGGTTTTGTTGGTGGCCTGTAGGGCCTCAAAGTTAGTGACCAGTCCACTCTTGATACCTTCTTCAATTCTCTTACCCAGCTTGATGATGTCAGAGAATTTGTGATTTTCAATCACCATTAGCCTCTTATAATACTGCGGGTCTTGTGTCCGAACGAAGAATTTTTTCATTTGTTCTTCCTCTAGGGCAGGCCTGACCTTGGCTGCTTCAGATCTCCAGCAAGCGGCATACTCGCGAAAATTTCGATGGGCTTCTTTTTAAGGTTCTGGATGTAGAACACGTCTGGTGCATTCTCTGTATTGAACCTTGTGAGCATGTGATTTTTCACCTACCAAATGCCCCTACAAAATTCGATAAATAAATTAATTTCATAGATTTTGTTGATTTTCAGTGATTAATTATGAAAAATTTATATTTTTTGCATATACGTAATTCATCTTTTTTAAATTTGTTCAAAATTGCATCACTATTATCAAAGAATTATAAAGTTATAATTAATTGAATAATAGACGAGCGATGGTTATTTAATGTAATGTAGTTTTAATAACTAATTACTAAAACTAATCATTTTTATTCATTAAATTATAGATTAATTAGGAATATAGAATTGGTCATTTTATTCTTGATTAATATGTAAATAGATGAAAAGTAGGTCTAAATTAGTTACTATATTTTTTGGATTAAATTAGATTATAACTTAATTAGATTAATTAGTTTAATTAGTCAAAGAAGTCAAAAATCGGACCTGGGCCAAGAAATACCCAGGCCCAATCCCCATATACTCAAACTACCCAGCCCAATAAAGCCCTCAACCCGGCCTTTACCACTTAGTCCAAACGACACTGTTTAATAGGTGTCAATCTCAGCCGTTGATCTTTCCATATCCAACGGCTGAGAAGTATCCGATCCCTAAACTATATATATGTCCAAACCACACCCCACACCCTCATTTCACCTAAGCCTCACCCCCCCCTGTCCGTCTCTCTCTCATCTCTCTAAAACTAAAGCCTAGCCGCCCCAAAATCCTACCGCCGTCCGGCCACCGGACCTCCTCCAATCACCCCCAAACTTTCACCCTATGGTCCTCTCCTCCCCCTTAACCCCATCCCACCATCAGCTTCCCTAAAAACCCACTCGAATCCCGTCAATTCCAGATCTAAGAAACTGTCAGAACCGTAATGTGTGCTAATGGCGAATCCGAGCGGCTCCGTGACTCAAACTCACATGAGTCGATGGCTCTTGACAAGATCCGTCGATTCATGTNAATCCCACCGCCGTCCGGCCACCGGACCTCCTCCAATCACCCCCAAACTTTCACCCTATGGTCCTCTCCTCCCCCTTAACCCCATCCCACCATCAGCTTCCCTAAAAACCCACTCGAATCCCGTCAATTCCAGATCTAAGAAACTGTCAGAACCGTAATGTGTGCTAATGGCGAATCCGAGCGGCTCCGTGACTCAAACTCACATGAGTCGATGGCTCTTGACAAGATCCGTCGATTCATGTGAGTAAGGGTCACCTTTGAAAGTCGCCGTAGTCCGGCTTAACTCTGGTCAGTCATCGTAGTTCGTACAAACCCCTCAAACGGGTATCCCCATTTCTTTTCTATGTGCCTTGATTTGTCAGCATAAATAGGCCCTGGATACTTACTGTTTCCCTTTATTTTTCCTTTTTCCTATTCATGTTTTCCGTTTTTTCCAAATGCATT